>VMDR010004653.1:0-58046 GCA_007922815.1 Macrotus californicus
TAGTCCCTTTAACATTTCATATAATAAAGACCTGGTGATAATGAACTCCTTTAACTTGACCTTATCTGGGAAGCACTTTATCTGCCCTTCCATTCTAAATGATAGCTTTGCTGGATAGAGTAATCTTGGATGTAGGTCCTTGCCTTTCATGACTTTGAATACTTCTTCCCAGCTCCTTCTTGCCTGCAAAGTTTCTTTTGACAAATCAGCTGATAGTCTTAATGGAACTCCTTTGTAGGTAACTGTCTCCTTTTCTCTTGCTGCTTTTAAGATTCTCTCTGTATCTTTAATCTTGGGTAATGTAAGTATGATGTACCTTGGTGTGTGCTTCCTTGGGTCCCACTTCTTTGGGACTCTCTGAGCTTGCTGGACTTCCTGGAAGTCTATTTCCTTTGCCAGATTGGGGAAGTTCTCCTTCATTATTTGTTCAAATAAGTTTTCAATTTCTTGTTCTTCCTCTTCTCCTTCTGGCACCCCTATGATTCAGATGTTGGAACATTTAAAGACATCCTGGAGGTTCCTAAGCCTCTCCTCATTTTTTTGAATTCTTGTTGCTTCATTCTGTTCTGGTTGAATGCTTATTTCTTCCTTCTGTTTCAAATCATTGATTTGAGTCTTGGTTTCCTTCCCTTCACTGTTGGTTCCCTGTACATTTTTGTTTATTTCACTTTGCATAGCCTTCACTTCTTCCTATATTTTCTGTTCATACCCAGTCATTTCTGTGAGCATGCTGATTACCAGTGTTTTGAACTCTGCATCTGATAGGTTGTCTATCTCCTCATCTCTTAGTTCTTTTTCTGGAGTTTTGATCTGTTCTTTCATTTGGGCCATATTTCTTTGTCTCAGCACACCTGTAATGTAGTAAGGGGCAGAGCTTTAGGTATTTGCCAGATTGGGTCAACCCATGTTGTTGTGTTATGGTGCTGTATGTTGGGGAAGCGTCAGAGAGGGAATAATGCTGCTTGCTCATCTCTTGCCTAGCTTTCAGTCACTTCCCCTGCTACCCACAAGGGAATTGGGCCCTTCTGGTGCTGATTCCTGGGTAGGTCAATTTGTGTACATTCTACGACCCCATGGGCTGCTCCAATAGACTCTCCCATGAGACTGGGAATTTCTCCTGCCACTACAACCCTCACAGGTTTTTATAGCCAGAGGTTTTGAGGATTTATTTCCCCGTGCTGGAACCCTGGAGTGTGCAGTGTGTCTCGTTCTCCAGTTGTTCTTCCCAGTTTCTCTGCATGCAAATGTGGGACTGCCTGGTCCACCAGCCACCACCTTGCTCACCCAGCTCACCAGCTGCCACCTTGCCATGTGTCCTCTCCACCCCAGCTGCCCATCTCCACCTTCCTACTAGTCTGGATAAATGTTTCTTTTTTAACTCCTTGGTTGTTGGACTTCCATACAGTTCAATTTTTTGGCAGTTCTGGTTGTTTTTTGTTTTTAAATTGATTGTTGTCCTTCTTTCGGTTGTATGAGGAAACAAAGCATATCTACTTGTGCCTCCATCTTGGCCAGAGTCCCAATTTGTACTACATAATCCCTTTACATTTTTGCCCATCCTACCAATCCCCCTCCCATCTGATAGCCATCAAAATGTTCTCTGTATCTATGATTCTGTTTCTGTTCTGCTTGTTTGCTTATTTTGATTTTTAGATTCAATTGTTGATAAATATGTATTTATTGCTGTTTATCATTCATATTTTTTATCTTCTTCTTAAAGAAGACCCTTTAACATTTCATATAATACTGGTTTGGTGATGATGAACTTCTTTAGCTCTTTCTTGTCTGGGAGGCTCTTTATCTGTCTTTCAATTCTAAATTATAGCTTTGCTCAGTAGGGTAATCTTGGTTGTAGGTCCTTGCTTTTCATCACCATAAATATTTCTTGCCAAGCCCTTCTAGCCTGCAAGGTTTCTTTTGAGAAATTAGCTGATACTCTTATGGAGTATCCCTTGTAGGTAACTAACTGCTTTTCTCTTGCTGCTTTTAAGAATTCTCTCTTTATATTTAACCTTTGGCATTTTCACTATGATGTGTCTTGGAGTGGGCTCTTTGAATCCATCTTGTTTGGGAATCTCTGTGCTTCCTGGACTTGTATGTCTATTTTCCTTCACCAAATTAGGAAAGTTTTCTTTCATTATTTTTTCAAATAGCTTTCCAAGTTTTTGTTTTTTCTCTTTTCCTTTTAGCACCCCTATGATGTGAGTCTTGGCACACTTGAAGTTGTCCCAGAGGCTCTCTACACTATCCTCATTGTTTTCAATTATTTTTTCTTTTTTGCTGTTCTGATTGGTTGTTTTTTGCTTTCTTATATTCCAAATTGATTCTATCCTCCCCACTGTTGATTCCCTGTAAATTGTTCTTTTTTGCAATTAGTGTATCTTTTTATGCTGTTGAGGTCCTCACTAAGTTCCTTGAGCATCCTTATAACCAGTGTTTTGAACTCTGCATCTGATATATTGCTTGTCTCCATTTTGTTTAGTGTTTTTTTTTCTCTCTGGATTTATGATCTGTTCTTTCATTTGGTCCATGTTTCTTTGTCTCTTCACTTTGGCAGCCTCCCCATGTGTGTTTCTATGTACTAGGTAGAGCTGCTATGACTCCCTGTCTTGGTAGAGTGGTCTAATATAGTAGGTGTCCTGTAGGGTCTAGTGGCACAGCCTCTTCTATCATACAACTAGGTATTTGAGGTGTACCCACTGTGTGGGATGTGTACATCTTCCTCTTGTAGTTGAGCCTTGATTGCTGTTGGCAGGTAAATAGGAGGGATTTACCCAGGCAGATCTGCTGCAATGAATGGCTGTGACCACTGACCACCAACCTTTGACCACCATGAAGGATCAGCTGTGAGGGACCCACTCTAAAGAGCAAGGTTTTGGTGCCTGCTAGTCTGCCTTTTGGTTGTGTCACTTGTGGAGGTAATTGGGTGGTGGTACTTTGATATAGTCTATAGCTGTCCACTGGGTTTGCCATCTCTGGGGCTTCCTGGGAGGTACAGGCTAAGGTAGACCACCACCTGTGTTCTGTCTGGGGCTACCTGGCATAAGCTACAAAGCAATCAGTAGATAGCTGCTACTTGTGCTAAGCTTGGAGGTGACCAAAAGAAGCCAAGCTGTGAACCAAGGTCAGCTGCTACTAGTACTGGATCTGGGGCCACTTAGCAAGAGGTACGGGCTCCTTGTTGAGAGAATTTAGGAAAATATGAAGCATTAGTCAAGATGAGCTATTTGTATGGAAAAGCCCCTGGAAGAGCTTGAGTGGGCCTGAAAGTTGAGTGCGGTGGAACCACAGGGAACCACCAGGGTAGGGCAAAAGGTGTGCGCCTGGTTGGTAAAGTCCAGATATGGCATCCACCTGCCAGCTTAGGCAGCATTTCTGTCTGGGAGAAAGCTGTCCCCCACTGCTCGTTGTGATGCCAGACACTTCAGCTCCTCCCTGTGTGCCTCTGGTGCCTTTCAAGCTGCTGTTCTGGTGCTGGAGCTCAGAGGGAGCGAGTCTGAACAAATCTGTGCACGGGCCCTTTAAGAGGAACTTCCAGGGAGTCTAGCAGTTTCTATCTTCCACAGCCACAATCCCCACTGGTTTTTACAGAAGATATAATGGGGACCTATTTTCCTGGCACTAGAACCCTA
Source organism: Macrotus californicus (assembly GCA_007922815.1). NCBI lineage: Eukaryota > Metazoa > Chordata > Mammalia > Chiroptera > Phyllostomidae > Macrotus > Macrotus californicus. The sequence goes on from VMDR010004653.1 coordinate 3,633, forward strand.
GGCTGAGGGGCCTGGTTTGGGGCTGGGATCCCTTGCTCCCGAGATATCCCTCCCAATTTTTACCCACCACATGTGGGTGTGGGACTAGCCCATTCTGCATCTTTATCCCCCTTACCAGTCACAATGTAGTTTCTTCTTTAATACCTTTTGGCATATGGCAGGCCAATATACCCAACCAAGGCTTAAGACCTTTTCACCATGATAAGTAGGCAGATACTCTTATGCAAGGAGAAAACAGAGTCCATGGACAGAGAAAGATCACCAGAACAGGTCAAGAACTTGAATAGAAGCACAGCCTTATATTTGAGTAGAGAATTTCTAGGATCCAAAGGTCAAGGAGCTTCTAGTCAAAATGGCGGTGTAGGCAGACATGGCTCACCTTTTCACACAACCACATCAAACTTACAACTATAATATAGCACAACCATCACCTAGAACCATCAGAAACTAGGCTGAATGGAAGTCTGACAACTATGGAATTAAAGAAACAACTTCCACCTAGACTGGTAGGAGGGGAAGATGCAGAATGGGCTGGTCCCGTGCCCATGTGTGGTGGATAAAAATTTGGGAGGGATATCTAGGGAATGAGGAATCCCAGCCCCACACCAGGACTCCCAGCTCGGGGTTCCAGTGCAAGAAGATAAGTTCCCACAACTTTTGGCTACAAAGTCCAGCAGGGATTGAGTCGGTGGAAGAAACTTCTGGAGGCCCAATCAATTCCTCTTAAAGAAACCACATATGGACTGACTCCCTCAGAGTTCCAGCACATGAAAGGCACCAGTGGCATACTGGGAGAAACTAAAGTGCCTGGCATCAATGAGAGCAGAGGACATTGTCCCTTTTCTAAATCCTCCCCCAACAGAGCCACTGAACCAGCAAGCTGGTGCCATATCTGAGACTCTTTTAACCCGGCTAACACTGTTTGACCCTCCTTGGAGATCCCCAGAGACTCCACCCTGCCCAACTTGCAGGCCCACTCAAGCTGCTTTTCCATATGAATGGCTGGTCTTGGGTCATGCTGCACAACTTCCTAAATCCTATTAAACAAGCAGCAGCGACCTCTGTTAGCCGTAGTCCTGGCACTAGCAGCAGCCAGCCTAGACTCAAGGCTTGGCTTCACCTGGGAATCTCTAAGTCCACCAAATATAACAGCTATCTCAAATTGCTTAATAGCTCAGACAGGTTAGCCCCAGGCAAAACACAAGTGTAGACTGACCTTGGCTTGTTTTACCTAGGAAATCCCAGAGCCAGCACACCCAGTGGACAGCTAAAAACCACGTCAAAGAACCACCACCCTGCCTTTGCATTGCTGATTCTCCATGGAAGGCAGAGGTTGGTGGTCAGTGGTCACAGCCAGTCCTTGCAGCTAACTGGCCTGGGTGAATCTTTCCCATTGATCTGTCAACAGCAACCAAGGCTCAGCTACAAGAGGAGGGTACTCAGCCCACACAAAGCGTGTACCTTGAGTACCCAGCTTTGATAGGGGAGGCTGTGCCACTGGACTCTACAGGACACCTACTACATGAGGCCACGCAAGACATGGAGTCAAAGCAGCTCTACCTAATACACAGAAACAAACACAAGGAGGCTGCCAAAATGAAGAGACAAAGAAAGATGGCCCAAATGAAAGAACAGATCACAACTCTAGAAAAAGAAGTAAATAAAGTGGAGATAAGCAATCAATCAGATGCAGAATTCAAAACACCGTTTATAAGAATGCTCAAGGAACATAGTAAGGACCTCAGCAGCATAAAAAAACATCCGGTCAGAAATGAAGGATACAGTAATTGAAATAAAGAACAACAGTAGAGTGGATGAAGCTGAGAATCAAATCAATGATTCGGAACATAAGGAATCAAAAACAAGCAATCAGAACAACAAGAAGAAAAAGAATCTAAAAACATGAGGATAGTATAAGCAGCCTCTGAGACAACTTCAATAGGTCCAACATTTGCATTGTAGGGCTAGCAGAAAGAGAAGAGAAAGAGCAAGAAATTGGAAAGCTATTTGTAAAAACAATGAAAGAAAACTCCCTAATTTGGTGAAGGAAATGGACTTGCAAGTCTAGGAAGCACAGAGAGTCCCAATCAAGATGGATACAAAGAGGACCACACCAAGACACATCATAATGAAAACACCAAAGGTTAAATACAAAGAGAGAATCTTAAAAGCAGCAAGAGAAAAGACATTAGTTACCTACAGGGAGTTCTCTGTAAGACTGTCAGCTGATTTCTCAAAAGAAACTTTGCAGACTAGAAGGGATTGGCAAGAAATATTCAAAGTCATGGAAAGCCGACACCTACAGCCAAGATCACTCTCCAGCGAAGCTATCATTTAGAATTGAAGGACAGATAAAGAGCTTCCCAGACAAGAAAAACCTAAAGGAGTTCATCATCACCAAACCATTATTATATGAAATGTTAAAGGGACTTATTTAAGAAAAAGAAGATCAAAACCATGAACAATAAAATGGCAATAAATACATATCTATCGACAATTGAATTTAAAAAACAAACTAAGCAAACAAGAAAAACAGAGACAGAATCATGAATACGGAGAGCATTTTGATGGTTGCCAGATGGGAGGGGGTGATGGTGGAATGGGTGAAGGGGTCAGGGGATTAAGAAGTACAAATAGGCAGTTACAGAATAGCCACAGGGATGTAAAGTCCAGTATAGGAAATGGAGTAGAAAAGAACTTATATATATGACCCATGAATAATGGTGGGGGGATTGTTTGAGGGAGTGGGGAATGCTGGGTGGAGGGAAGGAAACAGGGAAAAATCAGGACAACTATAATATAACTGATAAAATATTATTAAAAAAATGAAGATCAAGGAGATGTAGACTAGAAATTAGGATAAAGAACTAATTTCAACCTGCTTTTCCTTATAATCCTTTCTTATCCTCTGGATCTTTTTTATTGGTCAAGATTTAATATCTATGCAATCTCAACTGAATTCCCATTCTTAAAAGAAGTATCTTTGCCATACTTGGTTTATGGATGATAGCCATTCTGACAAGTGTGAGGTTATGTCTAATTGTGGTTTCATTTCAATTGCCCTGATGATTAGTGATATTGAGAATCATTTCATAAGTCTATTGGCTAACCCTGAATTTGTTGTCTCTGAGGCATGAAGATGTGATATGTGTTCACCTATCCCCTTGTGTCAACTGTTTCTCTGAAGCCACTGTAGTATTGGATCTGTTATCATTTTGAGTGCTCACAGGTATCCTGCTCTGTGCTAAACACTCTGCGTATATTATCTATTGATCTTCATGCTAACCCATCTAGGTAGGCACCGATTTCACCCCTGTTTTGCAGGCTGGAAACTGAGGCAAGTGAAGGTCACACAGTAACTTGGGAGCCAGGTTCAGACCCAGAGGGTTTGTGAACAGAATTCAGGCTCTTAGCTACCATGATAAACTATTTTATATTTTTGCTTTGCTACCTTGTCCTTGCCTTTTAAAAACTATATTGAGGTTTAATTTTTTTAACTTCTAAAAATAATGAATATTCAGTAAAGAAGAAATGGAAAATACAAAAAGTAGAAAAACATGTATAATTTTAGCACCTAAGTATATCAATGGTTAGTTTTAGAACTATTCCATCAAGGCCTTTTAAAAAATTTTATTTTTCAATTACAGTTGACATACATTATATTAGTTTCAGGTATATGACATAGTGATTAGATTTTATACCTTACAAAGTGATCAGTCCAAGCAGTCTAGTGCCCATTTGCCACCATACATGGTTAGCAATTGTACTGACTATATCACTCTGTTTTACTTTACATCCTTGTGACTATTTTTATAACTGGCAATTTCTGCTTTTCAATCCCTTTCACCTTTAAAATACATTTTTTATTATTTCAATTACAGTTGACATTCAATAATATATAAATTTCAGATGGACGGGATAGTGGCTAGGCATCTAACTTATAAAGTGATCCCCCTGTAAGTCTAGAAACCACCTGTCACTGTACATAGTTATGCCAATATTATTGACTATATTTCCTGTACTGTACTTTACACTCCCATGACTGTTTTGTAACTACCAATGTGTGCTCCTTAATCCCTTCACATTTTTCTGTGTAACCCAGCCACCTCACCCCCTTCACATCTGGTGACTTGTTCTCTTATCGATGAGTTTGTTTTTGTTTTGTTTGTTTTTTATTTTGTTTTTGAGATTCCATGTGTAAGTGTAATCATATGGTATTTGTTCTTGTTTTTTTTTCACTTAGCCTAATACCCTCTAGGTCCATGCATGTTGTCGCAAATGGTAAGATTTCATTCTTTTTTTATGGCTGAGTAATATTTCATATTATATGTATACTAGTTTTTAAGTTATATACATGTTTAATTACTATGCTGTACACTTGAAACATATAATATTGAAAGTCAAGTGCAATTTAAAAATAAAACTAAATTAAAAAAAAGATCAGGGTGTCTTGGTCTCCTGTAGCTCTTTGTTTTTCTTAGACAAAATCCCCACTGATTTCACAGCCAGATGTTACGGGGACTCCTCTTCCTGGCACTGATGTTCTGGGCTGGGGAGCCTAGCATGGGGCTGGGACCTCTGGTTCCTTAGGGGGCACCTCCACAGCCAATATACCCCTCGTGATTCTTGATCACCCCACTGTGGGTGTAGGGCCTGCCTGTTCCATATCTCCGCCCTGCTACCAGTCTCATTGTGGTTTCTTCTTTATAACCTCAGTTACAGCCCTCTGTTCAGCTAGTCTTCAGGTGGTTCTCAGCCAGGGTTGCTTTACAATTCAGTTGTGATTTTGATGTGATGTGAGAGAAGACGAGCACAGAGTTTATCTCCACCATCCTGGCTGGCAGTCAAGGCTTTTATTCTTTTTTAGTAGATGTTTACACTTGTTATATTCATACTTGCTATGTGGACTATATATAGGGGCTTTTCTGCTGCCTGATTACCTAACATTTTAAACTAAGAATTTTCACACATTATAGAATCTTTCAAAATATCATCTAAATGGCTGCTTGTGATTTCATCTCATGTGAAAATGATAATTTATCTATCCACTAATTTGTGGTTGGACGTTTAATTCCCTCCCCTTGTTTTTTGATGTGGAGAGGAGGAGCTAGGTTGAATAAAACTGTAGGGCACGTTTTTGCATCTACATTATTTTCAGAATTCAGGACTATATTCGTAGTCAAGATTCCCAGGAGTGGTTCAAAGTCTGTGAGCACTTTTGTTTTGAGGCTTTAGGGGTCATGTGGCTTGATAGTAAGGGTACATAAGGAAAAAGCATCAGGCTGCCTTGCTTTACCCTGTCCTGCGCATAGCTATGATGTAATGAATAAGATGGAGGGACACGGACTGAGGAAGAAGGCTAGCTCAGGTGTGGCTTGGACTCTTTTGCAAAATGTCCCCCAGGGAGTGTTCAGAACGGCACTATGTCCAGGTGGGTAGAACTTAAAGCTCTTTGCACTTTTCTCCACACAAGGGTGACACACTAGAATGTAAGGTCCAAAAGGGAAAAAGCTGTTTGTCTCATTCTTTTAGTGGCTGTGTCATCAGTATACAGAAAACTGCTCACACATAGTTGGTACTAAAATCTGTTGAATGCATGAGTGATTTTACTTCTGACATCAGCGCAGGCAGTTAGAACTGTGTGAGAGCCCGCTGGTCATTAGAAATCGTTGTTGCTGAGATGACGTAAGCTGCTAGGTCAACTCAGATAACTCCCCTCTTTTGGGATCTATTGTTGCAGATGTTTGGATGGTTTAATCACATGAAAATAGCTGTTGCACAAGCACGTTGCCTAATCCCACTGCCAAGATCGTTTGAAGTTGTAGTTATCTCATCTCTCATTGACCTTGCTGACAGCCCTGGAGTGGTTCTTTGCCCAACTCTCTGTGATTGTCTTCATTTTCTCAAGCAAACTTGCTGTCCCCTACAATGGTTGTCCCATTACTTATGCCTATAGCAGCTGATGTCATATTCAAGCCTTGGATGTGACCTCAGTGTCTGGATGACAAAGAAAAAGAGACTTCTTTTCACAAAAAGGTGACTGTATTGTGAAAAGTTGCTGGGCAAGTGTGACCTTCCATAATGCACAACCAGGAGCAGAGTGGAATGCGCACATCAGAGTCTGTCTGAGTTTGGAGAGATCTTTCCTGGGGTCTAGATGTTGAAACAAATGGCATTTTCTAATCAGCCAAAAAAAAAAAAATTAATGGCTTCAGTAAGATGCCTTTTGCTTTATTGGTCTCTTCATTTTCCAGCAGCGCAGATTCTCCCTCATCCTTCAAGACTCAGATCAGGCACCACTTCCTCCAAGAAGCCTTCCCTGAGGCTCTTCTCCTCTGTAAGTCCAGGTGTGATGCTGTTCCTTGGGCTTTCAGAGCAGCTAGTGTGGTCTTCCATGAGGCACTTCACACACTGGATCATAATGATCTGTTTTAAGGAAACTTCATCCTCATCTGTCCATTCTCCTCAATTTACAGAAGCAAAGCACCAAGAGGTTTAGTCAGTTAGGGACAAAGAGGGGACTAGAGCTTGAGGCCCCTGATTCGGCCTGCCAGTGTTCCTCCAATGTCATAAGAGGGACAGATGTCTCAACTACCTAGAGGTAATCAAACATCGCGAAGGGAATTACTCATTGGATGGGAATCAGAATGATGATTAATGCCTACACTGGAGATCAACAAGACAAATTTCTCCTCTTGCAGACTGAGAAGAAAGAAAGGCCCAGGCAGTATAAGCCACATTTTTGTTGTCACTTAATCATGTGTTAAGGACATTCATGAGGCATAATTTGGATCAATTAAGATTAACTGAGGGGTTCTTTAGAATGGGGAGGGGTCAGCAAACTTTTTTGTAAAAAGCCTAACAGTAACCATTTTAGGCTTTACAGCCATATAATTTCCATTGTAACTACTAAAATCTGCTGTTACAGCATGAAAGAAAACAGAGATAATATATAAACAAATGAATGTAGTTGTGTTCCAATAAAACTTTGTTTACAAAGACGGGTAGTGAGCTCTGTTTGGCCTGTGGGCTGTCTTTTGCCAGCCCTTCCTTAAGAAAACCATAAATGACAGAGCTTTATATTCAATGCCTTGGTAATTCTATAATAACCTTTTGTTACATTCTATAGCAAAGCAGTGGGCATGTTTTAGAAAATTTCTGCTACATTTAGGTAGGAATTCAATCGTAAATATAATTTTCTGAGACTTCATGGGTTCCAACACCTTTATTTGAACACTTGTGGGAAGTAGTAGGAGTCCAGGAGTTTACATTGTAAATGGGGTGACATCATAAACCCATCTAAAAAATACAGAGCTATGTTTGCCAAAAATGAGAACAAGATTTAGAGATCTTGACCATTTCACTTTTACCATGTTAGAGAAGTGTTCAACTTTTTGCCCATTTAAAAATCTAACTTAATGTCACTTAAAAAGATTAGATAAGATAAAGAAACAGTGACCTAAATTGGCAAAGTGATGTATACAAAGTCACATGGTGAGAAAGGAGCAGAGTTCATCGGGGCTTGAACCCCAGTCTCATGATTCTTCATGAGGTCCACCTATTCAGAACTGTGCCAAGTCCTTTGGGAGGCACACAGAAGTACTCCAGGAGGAAGACAGGAAAAGAACCATCCTTGTGTGTCTATCACTTTTTCTGGTGTGAAAGTTGGGTGGCGGTGATGTCCATCGGAGAGGTCCAGAACAGGTAGGAAAAAGCAAATTGAGGGAGATAGGGACTTAACGGGGACCATAGCCATGCCGCCGAGGTCTCTGGTGCCTGTCTGGGTATGAGTGTGCATGGAATAGAGGACAGATAGGCGAGTGGGTTTTGAGGGAGCCCAATAAATGTCATCCCTCTTCTCCACCCAAGTTCAGAAACAACTGAGAGATAGACCTAGGAATTAGATCATTAGAGACAGATGACTCCCTTAGTAGTGATGAAGCTGGTTTGGGATAAAATGTGGATTACATGTTGGATCATGAGGGCCTCCTAACTCTGTACCTCAAAAATACTCATCAACAACCATGGCTGAACAACCACAGACTTTTCCCAGAGGAACCTGTTGTGAAAAGACAGCAGAATGAGAGAAGGGCTGAGCTTACCTTTGAGAAGTCATGCCTTCAGATTTGCCAGTCAAGTGATTCATTTCTCCTTCCCAGGGGAGGAATGCATGAGGGACAGTGAGTGGAAAGGCCAGGGAGGATGCTTAAATGAAGAGCCCTCAGCAAGCAGGAGGGGGGAGCACAACTGTGTTCTGTTATTAGGTAGAAAACAAATGTTGTCCATTTATTGACTTTTGTCAGAGCCTGGCAACTTGGTTCTGGCAACTCCCCGTCCTGCTTTTTTGACTCCCTGCCACATATGGCAATGGGGACATCAAAGTCTGGACTCAAGTTGCTTATAAAGTTACTATGCTCAACCCAGGAGCCTTTAATGAGAGTCAGCTCAGCATAGAAGCTCTAAATTTTAAAGCCCTCTGAACTGGGGCCAACAATGCAATTTGCCTTACATTTGGTTATAGAAGGGGGATAAGAGAAGGGGAAACCAATATTTATTGAGATCTGGGTGTTCCAGGAATTATGTTATGTGCTTTACATTAGTTATTTCATTTTGTCCTTGGGACAATCACTATTACTGATCCTGTTTCACAAGTGACTGCACGCTATCTGATTTCTGTGACTGGCTGGAGTGAGTGGGAGTGATGTGCAAGCAGTTGAGCTGGTCCACAAAAGAAGGTCTATTCCCAGATTTGTCGGTGTGAATGTGAGGTTCAGCCTGGAAAAGATGCCCATTTGGTGACCCTTTGCGGGGGTCATGGAGGGCAATGACTAAAAATTGCTCTCCATGTACTTTGTTTTTGAATTCCTGTCTTCTTTTTAATTTCCAAATATCTTTTGTATCTATGCCACAATATCCAGTTATACTACCCAAGCCTTAAATGAGGCTCTGGGCCATTTTCAAAATTCTTATACTTGCTTCATGTTGTCAAGGCTGATCCCAGAAGTTACTGTGAAGAAAATGTGACAATTTGGTTTTGACAGTTTCCGCATCTGACCATGAAACATCCCAACATCCATCTCTGTGTATAACATCCTGCCTCCGTCTGCCCTCTTTTAATGGTAGCACATGGTCTCACTTCCGTCCCTCAGTGAATGTTCTTTATTTGCCCAGAGTTGCACATCTGATAAACACATCTAACTGCTAGAGAATTGGGTCCTTCATTTTCTTATTACTGAGTTTTAAAAGTTCTTTATATATTCTGGATACAAGTCTTTCACCAGATATATGCTTTGTAAATATTTTCTTCCTGTATATGTGGATTATCTTTTTCATTCTCTTAACAGTGTCTTTTGGAAAATAGAAGTTTTAGGCCCTGACTGGTGTGGCTCAATTGGTTGGAGTGAAAAATAGAATTTTGATATTTTGGTGAAGTCTAATTTTTCTATTTGTTCTTGTGCTTCTGGTATCATATCTAAGAAATCTTTGCCTAATCTGAGGTCATGAGGGTTTTCTCTTATGTGTCCTTTGAGAAGATCTACAGTTTTTAAGTTTTATATTTATGTCTATGATCCATCTTGAGTTATTTTTTATATAGGATTAGAAGTATGAATCAGAGTTTTTTCTGCTTATGGATGTCCAGTTATTCTAGTAATATGTATTGGAAATACTTCTGTTTCTTTAATAAATTGCTGCTGTATCTCATGGTATGAACAGATATTTCACCAAAGAAATCATATGAACGGCAAGTAAGAACATGAAAAGATGCCCAACATCATTAGTCATTAGAGAAATGCAAATTGAACCACAATGGGATAGCACTCTGCAGCCACTAGAATGGCTAAATCAAACAGACTGAGCATATCAAGTGTTGGTGAGGAAGCGGGAGAACTGGAACTCTCATACATTGTGGGTGGGAAAATAAAACGGCAAACACTTTGGAAAATATTTTGACAGTCTCTTAAAAATTTAAACACCAACCTACTGTACAACTTATCCATTGCTAGCTATTTTCTCAAGAAAAATAAGAGCACATGCTCATACAAAGAGTTGCATACAAATGTTTATAGCAGCTTCCTTTGGAGAGGCCCGACAAACTGGAAACAACTCAAATATCCATCAGTAGATGAGTGAGGAAACAGACTGTGGTATAACCATATACGAAAATAACTACTCAGCAATAAAAATAATGAACTATTGATGTGTGCAACAACATAGATAAAATTAAAAATAATTATTCTGGCTGAAAGGAGCCAAGCAAAAAGAGTGTATGCTTTACGAGTCTATTTATATAAAATTTCATGAACCTCAAACTAATCTATAGTACAAAGAGTATATTAGTGGCTTTCTGGGGACAAAGGGAGGGAGGGACAACAAAAGGCAAGAGCAAACTTTTGGTGGTGATGGATATGTTCTTTATTTTGATATCAAAATGGTTTCAAGGTGTGTCAAATTTCATACTGCTAATATGTGCAGTTGATTGTTCATTATACCTCAGTAAAGATTTAAAAATAATGTATAGTTAGGCTTGTGAGAAAAGTTGTATGAATGTGTGCCCCTGTGTCACTGAGAATTGTTGAAACTTTCAGTTTAACAATAGCTAAAAACATCCCCCCCTTTTTTTTTGGTCCAGATATTTCACTTGGAGGAAATACTCAAGAGAAATAAACCAAAAGAAAGATATCAATTTACACAGTTATAGTGTTTTTATTCACAGCGATGAAACACTTAGAAGTTACTTAAATGCTCTATAACTGAGGCCTGATTATAATCAATATGATTAAATATATGCATACTTAAAAATATTAGATTCTTGGATGATGTCTAGAATGGAAATAAGTATATAGTCATTTGGTGAAAAAATGGCACATGAAGAATACACCCTGAATAAATTCACATCAGTGTGTATGAATCAATATTGATGATGGTTGGGATATAAAGACAGTTACCCCCACCCCTTTTATGCTTATCATGAATTATCACTACTTATGCTGTGAGTTCATTTCCAAATTGAGTAGCTATTGTCTTCCTCTTTTTAAAAGATATTTTTACCTCCTTTAACCTTTATGTTATATTTATGTGTATAATACTGTATTCTGAAATAGGGTTGCAATTTCCTGCTTCTGTCTGTTAGTCATCTTGCTCATAGTTTTGTATCAGTTTGTATGAAGCCAAACGGTTGGAATTAGAAAACCATGACCTTCTTTTTACAGCTGATAAGAAATAAAGGAGACAAAATCCCATCTTAGAGAAATGATGGATTTGTGTTCAGTGGTGGATATGCCTTGCCCTTAGGTTTGCTGAACCTTGCTCTTCGAGCTGTAAACCATTTGTCATTTATTAATTTGATCATTACCAGTAAGCATGAGTGGCTAAGCAGGAGTGCCTACACACCATGCCAAACCCATACCAAATTAATCAACTTAAAGAAAAAGAAAAGATAAACTAGTTTTTCAGATGAATTGGTATTACTCAGGCCAAGAGGTTGAACCAAGTCTCTCTGTGGACTCAGATTTTGATCTTCTGGGGTTTGAATGAATGAATGAATGAATGAATGCGTCAAGTCAGCAGGCAGTAGCCAGTTTCTCGTAGGAAGTCGTGTCTTAATGATGTTACCTTTCCATTACTCAGAGAAATCCTCAAAGTTTCTTGAAACCTTGGGAAGTCAGTACTTGGTTATATGGAACTTTTATTTTGAGATAGAGGCAGGAAGAAAGGAAAAATGAGTGAATGAACAGCTCCAGCGTCTCCCAATAGTACCAGACACAAATATAAAAGATTTAAAAACACGTGAACTAGAAAACTTAAAAACAATGTACCATATTATAGGTCTTCATGAGCTAATCCTCTCAGTGTTTTTTTATAATTTAAATAACTCTACTGAATTATGACCAGATGGTATCCACAGGGGGAGGACCAGGAGACCTGGCTATCCTCACTTCCAGGACATCAGAACAAGATGGGAAGAAGTCCCAGGAGCTTTGGGAGAAACTTCACATTGAATTTTTCCCACAGTGCTGCCTCTGATAGAAAATGGCTATCCACTCTACCGCAGAGGAGAAGAAACATGATTTTATGGAACTGAGCCTTTCCTCTACTAGATTTGGCAATCTGATTTCTCTGTGTGGACACAGAATTTGGAGGAGCCAAAATATCTGGTCAATGTCAATTTGAAAAGAATTGGTTAAATCAGCCATTGGAGGTTATTATGTCAGTGGTTTTTAATCCTGAATGCACATTTGGCCATCTAGGGAAATTTTCAAAAGCCACTAATGCTCCGGGCCCTATGCCTAAGGTTCTGATGCACTGGTCTTCAGTGTGCTTCTTTCCTTTTAGTTCCCGAAGCCCCTCAGGAGTTTTCATTATGTAACTGGTAAGAGTCTCAGATGCAACAAGTGCTCATGCAACTGACTGAATTTTTTTAACACAGTGACTATAGGAGAGCAAATACTCACGAACATAAACCCTGGAGCTAGCTTCATCTGGACTTGAATCCCAGCTTTGAGATTTCCTAGCTGTATAACCTTAGGCTAAGTTAACCTCCCTGTGCCTCAGTTTCCTTTTTTGTAAAATGGGGACAATAAGAATACCTATCTCCTAGGGTTACTGTAAATGTTAAATGACTTAATATGTGCAAAATATTTAGAACAGAGTAGGCACTGTAAAAATACTAGCTGTCTGTGGCCCTTTGCTGGTGTTTCCTCTGCTAGATGTCTGAACTGAAATTAATTTCAATGGTCTAATATTTCTCTAACAAGGTGTTTTGGTTCCCTGTGGCTGCTGTAACACATTGCCACAAGCTGGGTGTCTTAAGACAACAGAAAATTTTCTCTCACCACTCTGGAGGCTGGAATTCTGAAATCAGGGCATCAGTAAGCCTGTGCTCCCTTTGGAGGCTCTAAAGGAAATCCATTCCTTGTCTCTGTCAGCCTCTGTGACTGTCAGCTTTCCTTGTCTTGTGGTTGCATCTCTGTGCCTTCCTCCCATCACTTTCCTCTGCCCATCCTTTTTCTCTTCTCCTGACCCTTTCTTGTGTATGAATACACCTGATTGCGTTTAGGCTGCTCCTGGATTATTTAGGATCATCTCTTCTCAAGGTCCTTAACTTAATCACATCATTTGCCATATGAGATAGTATTTACTTTTTTGTTATAATAAAGTAATCTTCTGAAGTTCTTGGGATTAGGGAGTGGGCACACTTTGTGTGAGGACCACCACTCAACACGGTACACAGGGCCATGATAAACTAAGCGGATGGGTTGCACCACTGATGCCTTCTGCCTTTAGTCCCCTTTGCGTTTGGCCTACACATCCCACTCTCTAATATGTCCAGAACCATTATTTACAGGGACAGGTATACAGACAAATATACAGATGAGTGAATGTTCATTGTCAGTGTTTGTTATTTCTTGGGAAGGACTCAGGGAAGTGGGCCAAGGGTTCAGAGGCCTGGTTGGCCTAATGCCCTTTGGCATACAGAGAGGCTCCAACAAAGAAAGACATCTTGGTGGGTTCTGCTCCAAAGGGGATAATTTGGGGGAAACTTTATTTTATGATTAAGTGTAACCTAAAACCCTCACCAATTCTGGCTTTAAACTTGGAAAAGTTTGGTGCTTATTTCAAAAGAAAACAGTACGATGGTTCATTAATCAGGATTCCCAGTTCCAAGTGACAGAAAAATCAATTCAGATAGGCTTAAGTAAAACCTGAACTTCGTAACTGTCATAACTGGAAAATTCCAATTTCAGATCCAGATTTATGCTGTGGTTCCAAAGATGCTATCAGGATCTGGTTTCTCTCTCCAGCTCTTAACTCTACTTCTTTTACTGGCTCTATTCTCAGAGAGGCTGTGCTTTAGTGGAGCCAAGACAACTGTAGAATCTATGAGCTTGTATCTTCTCAGATCCAAGGCATGTGGAAAAGGCCAGTTCTATAAAAAATGTGAAAAATAAAAAAACCTTATAGGGGTTTGTTGGGTCACATGCCCATCCTTGAAACAACCACTGTTCTGGTTGGCTGAGGAGCCTGGAGAGGATGAACCCTCCCATGAGCTAAGACTAGGGAAGGAGGTGGGTCCCTAGTGGAGAAATGAGGTGGCTACCATAAGAAGGAAGAATGGGTGTTGGGTGGCAAATATAACAAATGACTACTATAGAGGAAACAAGACCTTTGGACTGAAATAACTGAAAATCAAAATTGGATTATTTTGAAGAGCATATGGGATTTTTCCCTAATTTTATATTTTGATCTCAACTTTCCCTTTCCATTTGGAAATCAATGAGTTTTTTGGAAGCAGAGGACCTTTCTTTAAATCCCATCTCTGCTTCCCCTTTGTAGCTGTGTGGCCTTAGGAAAATTACCACACCGTTGTGAGCTTCATCTTCTTTACTGGTCCAGCAATAAGATACACACATAAACACTCACACACACAAACTCAGGGTAGATGTCTTCTTCTTAGGACCATCCATCATCTGGATGCAGGAACAGAATAGGCCTACCTGAAAACAATCTGATCGATACCAAAAATGCATTTTGCCCCTACGACTCTTTTTTTTATGGTCCTAAAACGTCTGAAATCCTTACTATTCAACTATTTTATCTGGTTTAAAGCAGTGTGTTTTAGAGAGTCAGGTAAAAAAAAAATATAAGTAGATCCCATGGAGAGACAACATGAAATCCTCCATCACTGACTACTCCTCATATGTCATCTTGGAGGAGATAAGCCAGACAAAGGCATCTTGTGATATGATTTTTGTTGCCACATGCAAGGCAACCATCAAGAAAAATGATCCTTCCTACCACATCTGTTTTAGGATTCTTCTCTCACTACTTCTGTTACCCAGGCAGGGCCTTCGTGTTCCCTGGAGAGGCCCAATGCCACAGGGAATCTCTACATTGAAAAACTATGCCTAGTTCTTTTTTCCCCAAGGATCTCCACTTGCAAAATGACCCCTCTCCTCCTTAGCCACCACTTTCGTTTTCACAGTGAAGTAGATATTTGGTAGGGTGAATGCCACCTGATCATGGCTTGATTAAAGCAATCGTGTGAGGCATGAGTGAGCGACAGACTCAACTTTCTTTCAGGGAATAGTGTTTATCTTCAATCTTCTATTTAGATGTGAGAGATTTTTTGAGAAGGATACTGGGTCTCTTTCCTAGTCTCCTAAGATCAGTTGGAGATGTATCTGTTACCTCCATTTCTGAAATCTTATTGGCTATAGGTTTTGGCTATCACTTAGATGATAATAGGAAGTAGAACAAGTAAGTAGAATAAGGAAAAGGGAATAGTAGGTTTCCAGAAAAGAACTGGAAAGATTTCAAGGCTGGGAAATTTCCAGGAAAATAAACCTCTTAGAGTGTGAGCACCCATGTCTCTGTCATGCATGACTGGGATCCTGAGAAAGTAGGAGGAAGAGGTAAAAAGGAAGAGAGGGACCCACAGGGGATATACTGTGAGTGGACACAAAGACTAGGCACAAAGACCAGTTTCACCACTGGCCTTAGGCTGTCTTTAGGCTTTTTACAGAGAAAGTTGAATGGTATATTTCCTTGGTTGCGGAAAGGAGGAAACACTTAGTCATTAAGTTCTCATATGTTCCAGTTACAGTAAATTGATTATACCATCTAATTCTTTCAACAACCTTCTGTGAAGTTGGTACCATTATTGTCCCTTTACTAACAAGAAACTGAGGTTCAGAGAAGTTAAGCTGCTAAGGTCAGGTGGTAGTTTAAAAATATGTCCACAATTTTTTTATATGACTTCTTTGAAAAGATGGTATCCAATGGGGGGGTCAGAGTTTGTGACTTGCATGTAACAAGTACGATGTGGCAAAGTGATGGTGTGTGACTTTTGAGACTAGGTCATAAAAAAGATAGCTGTCGATGGCATTCTCTCTTGGATTGCTTGTTCTGGGGGAAGCCTGCCACCATGATATGAGGCTACCCAAGGTGCCCTTGGTTGAACCCAAGGTGGTTAAAGTCCACGTGAGGAGAAGGTGAGGCCTCCTGCCCACAGCTGCCACCAAATGTTCAGTGACAGGAGTGAGACATCTTAGAAGAAGACCCTCAAGCCCCAATCAAGCCTTCAGATGATTGCAGGTCTGGCTAACACCTTACCTGCAGTCTCATGAGGAACCTGAGTCAGTACTACTCAGCCAAGCCACTCCTGAATCCCTGACACACAGGAACTGTGAGTGAAAATACTTGTTTGCTGGTGTTTTTAACCACTAAATTTTGGGGGTGATTTACTATGCAGAAATAAATAAATAATACAGTCACATGTTTAGGAAGTAGCTCTTGTACCATTTCCACTTTTATTACTTAAATTTAGTTACCTAAATGGAAACAACCAAATAGAAAGTTGGCAATTTTATAAAACTTAAAGTAATTCATTACTTATATATTGAGTACTTTTACAGTTTCTTGCGTATTTGTTTATTGAGTACTTCCCTCCCACTGCCCTTCCCCAGTAACTATTCTGGGTTCCAGGTTAGCTTTCATACAACTGAGCATCTCTTGCGCCTAGCTCCTAGAACTGATTTGTGGATGAATGTCAAGCTGGTGGCATCAAAATCATCTGGAGAGCTTTGGTAAATCCCTGGGAGGGTTGAATTTAGTAGGTATGGTAATTTTGATATTCAGCTATATCTGCCCGTGGCCTAAGCTAGAGAGAATGTCTCTCTAGATGTCCACAAGCATAACTGTTCCTGCTAAAAGCGGATTCTCCAAGTCAACCACCATTGCTGCTGACATGTATATGTTCATACAGTGCACATTTCTTAAACTTTTTCATTTGAAGATAATTATATATTTACATGTGATTGTTAAGAATAATATATAAATATTTCATGTAACCTTTACCCAGTTTCCTTCAAAGGTATCGTCTTGTGATGCTATACTGCAATATTATAACTAGGAT
Source organism: Macrotus californicus (assembly GCA_007922815.1). NCBI lineage: Eukaryota > Metazoa > Chordata > Mammalia > Chiroptera > Phyllostomidae > Macrotus > Macrotus californicus. The sequence goes on from VMDR010004653.1 coordinate 20,548, forward strand.
ATTGGGACTTTGGTCTAGTTAAGAGACAGAACATTTTTGTCACTGAGAGAATTACCAGTGTTGCCAAACTCACTTCCTTTCTGCTCCCACTCGAAACTGAATCCCTGGAAACTGTTAATCTCTTCTTCATTTCAACACTTTTGTGATTTCAACAATGTTATATAAATAGCAGCATACTGCATGTAGCTTTTGGAACTGGTTTTTTTCACTCAGCATAATTATCTGGAGATTCATCCAGGTTGCTTCATGTATTGCTAGTTCATTCCGTTTTATTGCTGAAAAGTATGCCATGGCATGAATATATCTGTTTGTTTGATCACCCACCAATAGAAGGACACATGAGTTGTTTTCAGTTTTTTGACTGTTATGAATAAAGTTGATATAGACATTTGTATACAGGTTTTTTAAAATGTAAATTTGCAGTCATATGGTATTCATGTTTAGGTTTTGAAGAAATTGGCAAACTGTATTTCAGAATGGATGTACATTCTCACCAGCAATGTATGAGTGATCCAGTTTCTTCATATCCTTGTCAGTATTTGGTGTTGTCAGTTTTTTATTTTAGCCATTCCTATAGGTGTGCAGTAATACCTTATTGTGGTTTTAATTTATACTTTCCAACAGCTAATGCAGTTGAAAATTTTTCCATATGCATATTTACCATCTCTGTATGCTCAGAGGTAAAATGTTTGCATCTTTTGCCCACTTTGTAATTGAATTTTTTATTTTTAACGTTGAGTTTTGGAGTTCTTTGGAGTTCTTGAGTATTTGAAGTTCCATCTTTTGACAGGTAGGTAGTTTGCAAATATTTTGCCCAAAGTGTAGCTTGTGTCTTCATCCTCTTAAAAAGTCTTATAAAGAGCAAAAGTTTAAAAAATTTTGATGAGGTCCAATTTATGAAAAAAATTGGTGTCAAGTCTAAGACCTCTTTGCTTAGCCCTAGTCCTGAGAATTTTTCTCCTTGTTGAAAGGTGTCTTTTCTCCATTTAATTTTCTTTCCATCTTTATAAAAAAAAAATCACTTGGACCTATTTGTGTGGGTCTATTTCTGGTTCTCTGTCCCATTGACTTATGTGTCTGTCCCTCTACCAAGTATCATACGGTTTTGGTCACTAGAGCTATACAATAGGTCTTGAAATCTGGTAGGCTAATTCCTCCTACTTTATTCAAGTTCCTTTGCTTTTCCATATACATTTGAGAATTATGTTGTCTTGCTAGAATTTAATAGGAATTTCATGATCAATTTGGGGAGAATTAACATTTTTACTATGTTGAGTCTTTCAAGCCTGTACATAGCATGTCTCCATTTATTTAGCTCTTTGATTTTTCTCATTAATACTTTGTAGTTTTCACCATACAAATTCTGTACATATTTTAGATTTCTATTTAAGTATTTTATTTTGGGGGTTATTGTAAATGTTACTTTGTATTTTTAATTTCAGTGTCTATATGTTCATTAATAGCATATAGAAATGTAGTTGTATAATAGTGCATCCTGGATGTAATTATCAATATATTAAAGGTTAAATCTGACATTTTATTTAGTGTTTACTGTTGGTCAATTTTCCATATATGATTTCTTTTCCCTAGTTCCTGTGGATTACTTGAATTTAAAAAAATTCTGGATGACTTCTGGTCAAGATGGTGGCATAGGTAAACACTGCTCACCTCCTTGCACAACCATATCAAAATTACAACTAAAATATAGAACTGCCATCACTCAGAACTGTCAGAAATCGAGTGGAGTGGAAGTCCAACAATTAGGAATTAAAGAAACCACATCCATCCAACTGGTAGGAGGGGTGGAGACGTGGAATGGGCTGGTCCCACATCCACATGTGGTAGATGAAAATTCAGGAGGGATATCTTGGGAGCAAGGAGTCCCACGCTCACACCAGATGCCCCAGCCCAGGGTTCCAGTGCCAGGAAGATAACTCCCCATAACTTCTGGCTACAAAAACCAGTACAGATTGAGTTGGTGGAAGAAACTTACAGAGTCCCAAGCAGTTCCTCTTAAAGAATTCACACATGGACTTACTCATTCTCCTTGATCTTCAGCACTGGGGTAGCAGCTTGAAAGGCACCAGTGGCATACAGAGAGGCCCTGACATGTCTGGCATCAAGATGAGAACTGGGGAACAACTTTCTCCCAGATAGAAAGGCTTGCAGAGGCTAATGTCCTTTTCTCAACCCTCACCCTCCAGAGCCACAAAGCTGGCAGGCTGGTGCCACATATGATACTCCATCAAATAGCTAACTCTGTTTGCCCTTCCCTGGGGGTAACTGGAGGCTTTGTACCACCCAACTTACAGGCCCACCAAGCTGCTTTTCCATATGAATGGTTGGTCTTGGCTCATGCTTCACAACTTCCTAAATCCTCTCAGATAAGCAACAGCCAGCCTCAGTGAGCCCTCAGGCCCCTGTACATCTTGCTAAGAGGCCCCAGGCCTGGCACTAGCAGCAGCCAGCCTAGACTCAGTTTGGCTTTGCCTGGGAATCTCCAAGTCCAGTACAAGTAACAGCCATCTCAGGTTGCTTAATAGCTCAGGAAGGTGGCTCTAGGAAAAACACAGGTTGGGGCTGACCTTGGCCTACATCACCTGGGAAACCCCAGGGCCAGCACACCCAGTGGACAGCTATGGACCATGTTGGAGCACCTCCCCTCTGCACCTGCACAGTTGATCCTACATGGAGGGTGGAGGTTGGTGGTCAGTGATCATAGCCAGTCCTTGCAGCTGACTGGCCTGAGTAAATCCTCCCCATTGACTTGCAAACAGCAATCAAAGTTCAATTACAAGAGAAGGGTATACTCAGCCCACACAAAGGGTTCACCTTGAGTACCAGCTTGGGTGATAGGGGAGGCTGTGCCACTGGACCCTATAGGACACCTACTACATGAGGCCACACTATCAAGATATGGAGTCAAAGCAGCTCTATGTAATACATAGAAATAAACATTTTAACAATATCAATTCTCTGATCCATGAACATGAGATAACTTCCCATTCATTTGTGTCTTCTTCAACTTTTTCATCAATATCTTACAGTTTTCAGCATATAGCTCTTTCACCTCCTTGATTACATTTATTTATACATACTTTTGATGCTATTGTAATGAGATGCTTTATCTGTTTTTCAGATAATTCATTGTTAGTGTATAGAAACACAATAGACTTTTGTACGTTGATTTTTCATCCTACAACATTACTGAATTCATTCATAGTTCTCATTTACTAGACTCCATATCAACATTTGCTGGTGTGTTTGGGGTGGGGGGGGCACAGAATTTTCTGTTTTGTTTGGCTGTAGTGGAGCAGTTATTTTCTTAAAAGTTTCATCTTGCTGGATTGCTCCTTTTCCTGATCACTTGGATAGAGAAGAAGAAGCTTTTGTTGGGGCTTTTGTGTCTGTGCCCATTGGCACTTAGTGGTTGCTAGCTTTTTTAGCTCCAACTCTAGGATGTATGAGGCTAAAAGAAAACCCAGAGAACTGAATACTAAGTTGTTCTTTAAAGCTCAAGATCTCTAGCCTGTGTGACTTCTTTTCTCTACTCTCTAGAGTCATCTTATGTTTGTTTTTATATATAATGTGTGGGGAATTAGTAAACTTAGTAGGAGGGATAGTGAACAGTACATTGACTTTACCTTCCTGCAAGTGAAAGTTGTGATACATATTTTATATGCATGGATATTATTTAAAGATTAGTATGCATATGATATATGATATTTAAAGATTATGATAGACTCTTTCATTCATCCAACGTTTATTCTAGGCCTACCATGTGCCTAGAATAGGCACGCGTTCAACGTACTACAGATACAGCGGTGAACAGAAGAGATAACATTCTCCTTACAGACCACACATTCTTATGAGAGGGCACAGACAATTAGCAAGCAAAACAGTGTATTCCATTGTGAAAAGTGCTATTGGAATAAGGCAAGCAGGGTCAGGAAGACAATGAGTGTTGCAGGCACTGCAGATTTGGTATTTATATAGGGTGGTCAGCAAAAATAACACTGGAGGGAGAGACGTGAAAAAAAAGTGAGCCCTGTGGGCATCTGGGGAAGAACTCTCCAGGTAAGGACAAATGTCTGAGGTGGCACATGCTGGTCCTGTTCGGGTAACAGCAGGGAGGCCAGAGTGGCTAGAGTGAGCTGGGCAAGGGGAAAAGTTGTAGATGAGGTCAGAGATCTTGTTAGGGGACCAGACTGTGTAGAGCCTTGAAGGCAATCAGAGGGATTTGGGCTTTTCCTTTGCAATGAGGGTTTTTTTTCTAGAGGGAAACAGTATGATCCAGCTTACAGTTTTACTTTGTCTGCCCTGTGGAGGAGAGACTGCAATGAAGGAAGTACAGGCCAAGTGAGGAGGCTTTTGCAAGTATCCAAGAGGGTTCAATGATGGCTTGAACTCGAACAGAGTAGGTGAGATGTGGCCAAATTCTAGAAATATTTTGAAGGTAGAGCTGACAGGTTTTGCTAAATAGATTGTATGTGGGAGATGAGAGAGAGAGAGAAGTCACTGATGGTTTATGGTCCTTGGTCTGAGCAATTTGAAGAATGAAGTTGCCATTTTCTGAGATGGGGTAGACTCAGGGAGGCACGGGTTTTGGGAAAGGTGAGAATCCAGGGTTTGAGTTTGGATGTATAATGTTTGAGATACTCTTTATTGTGGATGTCTAGTAGGAAGTTGGTCAGATGAGTCTAAGTTCAAGGACTGCAGCCATTCTTTGTAGAGATATGAATTTGGGAGTGGTCTTTATAAAAATGATATTTAAAGATATGACACTAGACGTGATTATATACAGTGGCTGTAGATAAAAAAGAAAACAGTCCTGAGTGAGCCCTGGCACACTCCAATATTTGGAGGTCAAAGGGGTAAAGAGAAACTAGCAAAGGAAAATGAAGAGAAATCAGTGATGTAGGAGAACCAAGGGAGAAAGGTGTGCTGGAAGCTGACGAAAGGAAGTGTTTCGGGAAGGACGGAGTGATTACCTTGTCAAATAAGAAGAGCTGAAAACTGGCTTTTGGATTTGGAAATGTGGAAGTCTCTGGTGGTCTTGCCAAGATGAGTGTCCATCTGGGGGAGGAAGGGAGGAAAGAAGAGGAGAAGACAGATGGTGAGTGTAGACAATTCTTTGGGAGAGTTTTGCTGTAAAAGAAAACCAAAAAGGGGTGGTGGTTGAAGGAGAGAATGGGGCTGAAGAAAGAGTTATTATGATATGTAACAAGTATATATATATACCTTGTATTTAGATATAGAACTTGAATTTATTTTGATTGACAATGAAGTCTAAAATTTCATATAGTGAAAACTCTTCCATAGGCTTGGTAATCTTAGCAATAGCATTTATATTTGAAGAAGACTTAGTTAAATATGAATTGGTCTATGGAAGATGTATAATTTTAAAGGTTGTTTCTTTGATTTAAATTAGATTTGCAATTTTAGTTAACCCTTTCCAATAAGAGTCCCCCCAAATGAATATTTACTTAGCAGTGATAGAAAATTTATATTTACAGAGTACTTATCAGTCTCTGCATCAGAACCACCACAAAAGGATGAAAATTTACATTAGAAGTATAAGGGAATTAAAGTGAGGTGGCCTCAAATCAAACTGAGTCTCAGGTGAAATGTGGGTCATGGGATCTGAAGGTGAAACTCACCTGCAACCCTCTATAGCACTAATTTCAGCCTCCTGAGCTACTTGATTCCTGTCCCCTTCTTCATCGTTTCTATTGCTTTCTATATTGAAACATTTATTTTCAACCGCTTCCAGCTTTCCAACATCATAATCACTCAGATCAGAAGAACTGTATTTGTTCTCCAGGACTCCTGGTGGTCCAGAGCCTCTTGCCTGTGCTGTCACCAAACTCCTTTCCTTTTCTACTAGGTCACATTTCCCAGGCTCCCCTACAGCTGGGTGGGGCCAAAGCAATGAGGGTGGGAGTAATACAGTATATGGTACTTCCAGCCTGCAGCCTGGCCCTTAAGATAACTGGTACATGAGCCTCCATGCTCTCACTCTTCCTTCGTCTGCTGGCTGGAAGAGGAAGATGCTCTGGAAGAGCCTGGCTCCGGTCTGTGGAGCGGGCATCACCCCTGAAAAGGTTTGCACTGTGGCCTGAGCAAGAAATGAGCTTTTATTACGTGGAACCTCTGAGACTTTGGAATTGTTTATTGTAGCGGTGAACCTGCCTTGGTTCATACATACTCCTTTGGTTGAGATGCAGTTAGTATTGACTTGGCATTCAGACTTAAAAGGTCAGGAGGGTAGAGGTGGGAGGGAAGCATTGTTCTGGGTTTTGGAAAGGCGAGGACTTTGTCTTTGGGCCTATTTGGGTGGCACTGTTGGCATGAATAGGACCACACTGGGAGGCAAACGACTCTTTTTAAAGAGTCTTTCTGTAGTCGTCCAGGACACTTTCCCTCTAAGAACTCAAGCTACTTTTAAGGCCTCTAAGTTCACATGGGGTATAAGAGGAGGGAGAACCAAATTATTTGGTGGCAATTGTCCTGTGTCAGGCATTTTTTTTTCTTGCATCATCTTATTTAATTTTTACAAAACCCCAATGAAGTAGTAATAATTAACCCCAGTTTATAGACGTTAATAATCAACTACGCTCATTGTCCTTTTTGATACCCAGTGTGTCACAAATTTGGGCAGCGGAACGCCTTCCAGTTGGCATCTGAATAATTTTGAAAGCCTCTGTCTCTCCTTGAACCTTCAGTTGCTTCCTTACTTTCCAACATAGCAAACTGACTCACCTTGAACTTTTCCTGCCAAAGGACTGAAATATGCTATTTCTCCATGGTGCCCAGTTCATTTAGGGAAAAGTATTGACAAGCAAAGACCTGGTTACTGTGTGCTTGTTATCGCTGGTGTGCCATGACTTTAAAAGGGAGAATTTCTTTTATCCCCATCTGAGGACATGCTTATTGATTTTAAAGAGAGGGTAAAGGAGGGAGAGAAATATGGACTGGCTCCTCACATACCCACTGCCACATGTGCCCTGATGGGGGTGCTGAGCCTACAACCTAGGCATGTGCCCCAACCAGGAATCCAATCTGTGACCAACCAACTGAACCACACTGCCAGTGCAAAAATGGATAATTTTATGTGTTTGAATTTTATCTCAATTAAATTCTTTACATGCCCACTAGCAATGCGTAGGATTCTGATGTTTCCACATCCTCACCGATACTTGTTATTTTCTGTTTTATTTTTTATTATAGCCTTCTAGTTGGTTTGAGTAGTATGTCATTGTAGTTTTGATTGACATTACCCTAATGATGTTGAGCATCTTTTCATGGGCTTACTGGACATTTATTTATGTCTTTTAGAGTAATAGCTTTTCAAGTCCAGTGCTCTTTTAATTGGGTTGTTTGTTTCTTTGTTGTTGAGTTGTAGGAATTCTTTATATATCTGGATACTAAATTGTTATCACAAACGATTTGCAAACATTCCCTCTCATTCTGTAGATTGTCGATTTACTTTCTCGATACCATTCTTCATTGCACAAAAGTTCCTAGTTTTGATAAAGTTCAATATATCTATATTTTTCTCTTTAACGTTTAAAAATTTTATCTCTCAATTACAGCTTACATTCAACATTATTTTGTATTAGTTTCAGGTGTACAGCATACTGTTTAGACAGCAATATACTGTACAAAGTGTTCCCCCCGATAGTTCCAGCTCCCACCTGGCATCATGCATAGTTATTACAATGTTATGTACTGCATTCCCTAAGCTGTGCTTTACATCCCTGTGACTATTTCGTAACTACAATTTTGTACTTCTTAATCCCTTCACCTTTTTCACTCAGTCCCCTAACCCTCTCCTCTCTGGCAACCATCTCTCCTTAACTTTTCAGGGAGTCCCTCCAGCAAATTTTTCACTTCAGTTGTACTTTCCAACTCCAGATTTCTATTTGGTTCTATTAGCCAAAAAAAAAAAAGCCACAGTGAGAAGCAATAAGTGTTTAGTTGAAATCCAAAGAATAGCTCTTTAGGAAGTATGGATTCAAGCAGAAACCCAAATAAGATTCTGATTAGGGCATAAAGCAGGGTTGTGTGTTGTTGTTTTTCTTAGAGAAAAGGAAGGGGTGTAATTACATGAATAGAAGGAACGAACTTCTGTAGGTGTTCATAAGTCAAGGAAGGACTTTCTAGAGGTGCAAAGAAGCTAGGTTATTCTTTACCTGTATGTGATAATGCTAATTCTAAACAATGTCTTTCATTTTCAATTGAGTAGTCAAGTTGTCTGCTTTCCTGTTAGGTTTGCAATTAACTTACAAATACAAAAACAGTATTTGCAATGGTAGAAATACAACGTTGGCTTTGCCAAGTGCAAAGGTTATTTTGCCCAGTTCAAACATTCCGAAGGGTCGAGGAGTAAGATGTGCAAGCAGTCCCTCTCCAGAGGCTGCCCAGCTCTGCTTTAAAGTGGTTCCACCATGCCAGCCTTTCACAGTCTCTCTGTACAATTTCTCCCCCTTCATTGCTGTTCTCTATTTGATGAGACATTGTTCTTATTCTTTCCTTTAGTTCTTTTCTTTTTTAACAGAAATCTTTTTTATTTTATTTATTTTTATATTTTTTTAAGATTTTATTTATTCATTTTTAGAAAGAGGGGAAGAGAAGGAGAGAGAAGGAGAGAAATATCAATGTGTGGTTGCCTCTCACGCACCCCCTACTGGGGACCTGGCCCACAACCCAGTGCCCTGGGTTGGGAATGTGCCCTGACTGGGAATCAAACTGGTGATCCTTTGGTTCCCAGCCCATGCTCAATCCACTGAGCTACACCAGCCAGGACTCTTTTAGTTCTTTAGACATGGTTTCCTTGAGCTCTTTGAACATACTGAAGATAATTAATGTAAAGTTTTTTGTCTAGTAAGTCCAATTGTCTAGGCTTCTCAGGCACAGTGCCTATTGATTGCTTCTTTCCAATATATAGGACGTACTCTCCTGTTTCTTTGTTATGTCTCATAGTTATTGAAAGCTAAGTGTTTCAAATAATACTATATGGCAACATGAGGAATCAAACTCTCCCCACTTCTTTGGGTTTGTTGTCGCTGCCTGTTGTTGTAGTTGTGTGCTTAGTGACTTCTGAACTCGTTCTGAATGAGGGAAGTCTCTGTCTTTGTTGTTGTGGCCACTGAAGTCTATTTGCTGGTTTAATGATCAGTTAGTGACTGGACAGAGATTTCCTGAAATGCCTGGCACCAGTAAGTCCCCCTGTCTTTGCCAAGGGCTTCCTCCATGTGCATGTTAGGGAACTCCCTCAACAACCACCTGGTACTTTACATCTTTGTCGTAGGCTCAGTTGCTGCTTGTACAGATCTTGAGGTCAGCTAGAGGTGAGAGCCTAGGACATTTTCAGGTCCTTTTTGAGTACGTTCGTGGCCCTTATGCATATGGGTGACTGTCTAGATTCCCAGGAATACATCTGAGTGTTGCAAAGCTTCTACGGGTAGCTCATTCCTCAGCCTTTCTTTTTAAACTTTTTGATTATTCTACAGTATGCCTCATCTGTTATCCTTTGCCTTGGGCCACTTTGCTGTTAAGGCACTAAAAATATATGCCCCCTCCCCAGAAACTTTGAGCACTGGGTAAGTTTGAGGTGGAATGAAGATCATCCTTTTCAGTGGAGCCTCCGAGAAACCACCAGGCACATAAAAAAGTGATTTATCTTTGGCAATGAAGCTCTGAAAGGGTTCCAGCCCTTGATTCTCCCAGTTCTGGGAGTGTGGGCCATTACTTTTCAAGGCTGGAAAGAGAAGGGAAGTGGGAGATGGGACAGGGTGAGTTTAAGATGCCACAAAATTTGTTGCATTTACTGAGATTCAGCCATTTTCTTGTTCATGAATATTCGCCCCAGATTGCTGCAAGCCTTTGGTTAATAATATCCAGGGCTCTGAATATAGTTTTGCCAGTTTTTGCTTTGCTTTTATGAAGGGGTGAATTCTTGGAGGTCATCCTTCTGCCATTTTGTTCTCTTAACTTTTAAACTTAAGAAGAATTCTAAAATTTGGGAGAGGGTGTTTCACAAGTTGGTTTTAAGTTTACATGAATAAATAGCCAGTCATGAATAAATTGAACAATCCTCAGAAAGTATGATGATGTAAGAGTAGCCCCACCCAGGATTAAGACATACTTGCAAGTACACTTATTAAAGCAGTGTAGTTGCAGCAATAGCGAGATCAGTGGGACCAGATCAAGAGTCCAGAAGAAGAACCAGTGTGCATGTATGATTGTTTAGTGTGTAGTGCCAATGGCAATGCCTGTCACTGAGAAAGGTATTTAGTAAATTTTCTAGCATTAGGGAAAAATAAGTTGGGTTCTTATTCAATTTATTACAACAAAGTAAGTTCCAGATGTATCAAAGCCTTAAGCATAAAAAATTCATTAAAATAATGGGAAAATTTGGGAGTTCTAACAAAATTACACTCTAGAAACAGCCCGAATATCCATCAAAGTAAAGCAGATAAACACATATGGTATATTCTTACATGAGAATGATATATAACAATGAAAATAAATGAAGTATAATTATATACAGCAATATGTATTATTGAGTCTCAGAAACATAATGATGAGTTAAAGAAATAAGACATTAAAGAATATGTTAAGAGCCCTGGCTAGTGTGGCTCAGGGGATTGAGTACCAACCTGCAAACCAAAGAGTCACCGGTTCGATTCTCAGTCAGGGCACATGCTTGGGTTGTGCGCCAGGTCCCCAGTAGGGGGCATGGGAGAGGCAACCACATGTTGATGTTTCCCTTCCTCTCTTTCTCCCTCCCTTCCCCTCTCTAATAAATACATACATACATACATACATAAATATTAAGAATCATAGAATATTGTTCAATTCCTATGGAATTAAGAATGAGTAAAATAAACTATTTTTTTTAGGGATGCATACAAATGTGGTAAAATTACAGAGGCAAAAAAGAAATGATTGTCATAAAAATCAAGATGATAGTTACTTCTGGGGTGATGGTGGTACTGTGAACAGAGAGGGACCCATGGGAGGCTTCCTGGGTGATGACAGCATTCTATTTCTTGACTCAGTGACTATTTGGGTACTTATTTGATAGTTATCCATTAAACTATTCATATAGGCTTATGAACTTTCCTGTTATACTGCACCATAGAGAAGACAAATTATAAAGAGAGTGTAATTTGAAGTATAGAATTTAGCACATACCTTGGGCAATATTTTATTTCGAGGCTATTGATATTTTTAAGCCCTTCTTCCTAGATTCCTCTAGGTTTATAATTCCTACCATTTGGGAACATTTCTACTTTCTCAAGAGATTCTGTAGCCACTTTATAGGGAATGCTACAACATCAGTAATTAAATCACAGAAGAGAGACATTGTAGAAAGCCACACGGTCCCTTGGCTGCCATCACAGTGCCATTCCCCTGGCAGATGGGGAGTGCCAGGCTCTACCTTTCCTCCCATCTAATCTGGATTTCACTGCTTTATAGAAAGCATAGCATCCAATCCCAGGCTCCTGGGATTGAATTTACTAACTAGTGGATGGTCATGACATTGACCTTTCAAGACTATTCTAAGACTAAAACAAGATAATAAGTGGTGGCTACAATGGATTTTAATGAAACAAGACACATATGAATGCTTGTTTTAGAGTGGGATAATGTTCATTCAGCGCAAAAATTTAAGGGAAAATAGTTTTTAAAAATGGGTTTGATGGGATTATCTGTTTGAAACCTTTGCCTCTTGTTGATATTTATATTTGTGACAACGATCCTGACCTTTGTCCTCTGTATATCCCAGGACATTTGTTTATGCCTTCCTCAACAGAGGGAGGCCTTTCCCAATCCGGATACTTTTCAAAGGCTCTGTCTTCTGCATGGGAAATGGACTCCTGCAAGGCTACTATCTGACTCACTGCGCTGACTACCCTGCTGAGTGGTACACAGACCTGCGCTTTATCCTGGGTGAGCAAAGCTGGCCACTCTCCACCCGGCACTGCTCCCCACAGTCCAAGTCACCGTCACCTCGCCCCACCCGATCACAGTGACCTCTCGGTGATCCCATTCTCCCCTTCTCTCACCCCCATCCCATCTTTATATAGCAGCCTGAGGGAGCTGTGCAAAACATCATGTCAGTCCTCATTTCAGAACTCCCCAGGGAGATTTCAGGATAAAATGCAAATTTCTTACCGCTGCCCATGAAACCCACATGTCCATGGTGCAGCCCGGTTTCCCGACCTTATAGAAAAAGCTGATCAATTGAATTTGTTTCATTATCCGCAAGAGGAACTAAAATCCAGGAATGTGCAACTGGATTGTATATTATTTTGGCTCAGACCCCACATCTTGGTAGTTTCCTCAGTTCCTCTCTTTACATCACACATCAAATTCCATCCATCAGCTACGAGCTGCTGCCTCTAGTTCCAAAACATGTGCCAGCGACGGTCATTTCTCCTGAAATGCACGGAGTTCATCCTAGTCCAAGCCACAGTGACCTTTTGCCTGAGCTGCTACGGTGACCTTCACACTTAACTGGTCTTCAGTGGCACCTTTCCACACAGCAGCCACAACAAACATTTGAAAACACGTGCAGCCAGAGGACCAGTTGAGCAAATGCTGGTACACGTGCACAGCGGTGTGTTCTGGAGCCGCACAAACAAAGGAAAACAAACAAAAACAAGCTCTGTGTGTGCTCAAACCCCCCCCTCCCCACCTTTATTTGCTGCATCTTAGTACCATTCTTAGAATTTGAGATGAAATATTTTTCCTTCATTTTTGGGAAAAAAAAACCTTAGCTTGTGAGAAAAAGATCAAAATCAGGATGTATTTTTTTTACTTCCCTCTCTCTTCTTTGCTTAGGTGTCTTCCTATTTATCTTGGGAATGGGAATCAACATTCATAGTGACTATATATTGTGCCAGCTCCGGAAGCCTGGAGAAATCATCTACAAGATTCCACAAGGTAATGCCTTCCCTGCCCTCCAGGTTCCCACCCTTGCTCCGGGGCCTGTCCCAGGGATTATGCTGTGAGTAACAATTGAGGAGGGTGCAGTGAGGGTGCAAATGACACAATGTATCCCAATTTGGGGACTCTCTAGGGACTTCTCCTCCACATCCATCCCGACCCACAACACATTTGTGTTTCGGATCTGAACCCCAAAGTTCAAGAGAGGTACAGGAGTTCTCAGAGGGTGCAAGATCACAATGCCCTGAAGATGAGGGTGGGGAGTGCGAGGCTTGTGTGGGGTGGAAATAGACTGCCACCTCACTGCAGCTGGTGAGACTATCATGAGCTGTATTGGAGTTGTTAAGTGAAACAGAACCAGTAAGATATAGATAGAAATATAGATATATATTGTTTATTATAAGGAATTGGCTTTCATGATTTTGGAGGCTCAGAAGCCACATGATCGGCCATGTGGAAGCTGGAGACCCAGGAGAGCAGGTGGTGTAAGTTCCAGTCAGAGTGCAGAAGACTGATGTCCCAACTCGAAGACAGTCGGGCAGAGTGAGGTCTTCCTCACTCCGTTTTGTTCTATTCAGGCTTCGGTGGGCTGGATGAGGCCCACTCAACTTGGGGGAGGCAATTGGCTTTACTCAGCCTATCAATTCAAATCTTAATCTCATCCAGAAATATCCTCCTGGACATCCCCAGAAATAATGTTTTACCCAGATATGTGGGCACTCCATGGCCCATCTAAGTGACACAAACATTAACCATCCCATTTGGAAAGAGTGTTGGTATTTCCCAGGCTAGCAAATATAGCTGAATTGTGCATGTCCAGGAAACCCGTCCTCCCCAATAAGTCTCACTAGATTTAGCTAATGAGTAGTCAGGAGGAGTACTTACATATTTCCTGACACTTGTATTGTATTCTCAAAGGCACAAAGAACCATATTTACTTAATTAAAAACTAGGATGGGCTGTCTCACAAGTGCATTTTCAGAGATAAATCCTAACTGCTCCCAAGAAGCAGAGGTGTGAACTAACAATTATGAGCAGGTGGGAGCCAACCAGTCCGAGTAGTCCTTCAATATCTTTAGGGATGTGTTTGTGTAGATGGTGGCTCCCATCATTTTTTATGCAAATAGAACCCTTTACGTTAACAATTTTCCTGGCCCTGGCTGCCATGGCTCAGTTGGTTGGGCATCATTCTGCAAAGTGAAAGTTTGCCAGTTCAGTTCCCTGGCAGGGCACGTGCTGGGGTTGTGGGTTTGGTCCCCTGTTGGGGTGCCTATGAGGGGCAAATCATCATTGTCTCTCTGTCACATCAGTGTCTGTCTCCCTGTCTTCCTCCCTCCCTAAGAATTTTTTTATAAATTATGACATGATGTTAGTGCAGATTAACATTCACAGACTAGAAAATAATGACAAAGCTACTATGAATTCAATTGCACATTTAAACGAACATAAATGTTGCTAACACCCTACCAGTACTTACATCAAACAAGAATAAAAGCATAGGTTGAGCTGTATCATTTGCTATATGCATAGACAATTTATAGACTCCTGTCAATGGGTCAGCGGTCCTCTCAGGGCCTGGGGAAGCACAGCCTGGGAACCGCTGATGCCGTGTCATCCTTAGGAAGGTAACCTTCAGGGGTCTCCACGTTTAAATCTTCACTCAGTCCCTAGACAAAGAAGAGCAGAGAACGCTCTTAAAAGCTAGATTGCCAAGGTTAGTTTCCAGCTATTGATTTAGATTAGAGAATGATTCAAACAACAACATATTCTTTATATAACCACGGAAAGAAAAATATTTGTTTTAGGTGACACTTTGCCAGTTTGGTGTGGGGCAGAAATTCCAAATGCAGACACATTTGCTTTGATTAGAAATATGGTGATTTCGAAGAGAGTTCTGTTATCAGAACACATGGCTAGATAGGAGGAAAACCTTATAAGAATCTATCGCAGCAGACCTCGCTGGGCTCCAGGAGGCCAAAAACCCGCTGCTCCCACCCCTCCGTTATTTTTGTTTAAAAATACTTTATTGTTGTTCAATCACAGTTGTCCGAATTTGCCCCCCAGCACTCCTTTAAGCTCGAGCAGAGTGTGCTGCTTTGGGAGGGCACATGCCAAAGGAGAATCGAATTGCTTCTCACATCAATATTACTGTTTTCACCCAGTTTGTTGTTTTGCCCCTTGTGACTGTGAACGTGAACTCTGCTGGCCAGCAGTGTGGGTGTCCAGGAAACAGGGCAAAGGCGAGAGGTGGCCTGGAAACATTACTTACTGGAATGAAGCAAACCCTAAGCTCCTGCCCCTCATCCTTGTCCCGTGGAGAGCCAGGGCTCAGGCGGTTGTTGGAGATCTGGATGGAGCCCATCAGGCCGTTGGGGCCATTCCTCATGGCTCCAGGGTGTTCTGTGGACAGCGGGCTGCTGTTGCTTTGTTTTCCTTTGTCCCCAAGTGGATTCCACCAAACTGTGATGACTGGGAAGAGAGTGTCCAGCCCCACGTTTATCATACACAGAGGCAAAAATATTTACCCTTATGTATTTTAGAACAAAGCCGAGGGGTTTTAATGTCCCAACGATCCAGTTCTGATGATTGACTTTTGGTTCTTGTGCACGCAGGTGGCTTGTTCACATACGTTTCAGGAGCCAATTTCCTTGGTGAGATCATCGAATGGATCGGCTTTGCCCTGGCCACCTGGTCCCTCCCAGCACTTGCGTTTGCATTTTTCTCACTTTGTTTCCTTGGGCTGCGAGCTTTTCACCACCATAGGTAAACTTTTCAATCAAGGTGGCAATATCCACACAGCTTTCCACTCCCAACAGGCTTTTAGCACACCGAGGCAGATGTAGAAACCTGACATTTGTTTTATTATCATCTGTACTGGTGAATTCTGACTTCTTGGGCTTTCCCTGAAGTTGGAATTCAGGTGGGATGGCAATAACAACTGTTTTCCTATGAGCAAAAATGAACCAGCGTAGACAAAGGCCCTCCAGGTGACTTGGGAAGCCTCCGGGCTGTCTTGTTGAAGGAGGCTTCCCAAGGAAAAGTGTGTTGTGTCCATGTAGGCTGGTTGCTTCGGGCTCTGTACCCTTCTAGCAGGCTTAGCTGGTGATGGTTGCAGGTTGGTAAGAGTGAGGAGGTACAAGAAGCAGCTTCCATTTCCGTGCTTTAATTCAATTCACTTCCATCACATTTCTCAATGTGTGTTCCATGGATGGGACCATGCTCAGCACTTTCTAAAGCTTCACAGATAATTCTGAGCTGTGGCCAGGATAGAGAGCTGCCAGGGAAAAGCACTAGCCCTGGGCTCAGTGTGGCTGCTATTTCTAATTCTAGGTTTGGTGCTGACAGTTCAGGTCATCACAGATCCCTGCAAACTGCAGAATCATTTCCCTGGAATCCATGTAATACCAGGGCTTATTCTGGTACTCTCCTCCCGCCCCTATCCCCACCCTCCATAAACCATAGCCAAGGTCATTGCTGGCTTCCTGGAAGATATGGTAAGCAATTACTTGTATGATGCGATTTCGGGACTGTCTGATCATTTGGGAAATGCTAGAAGATTTGCTGGGCTTTAGAACCTTTCCTCTGTAAGTCTAGCCTGAAGCTTTCCTAACTCCTACCTGCCTCCCAGCCCCTGCACCTGGGATGGGGAGGACAAGAGAGTTAACACAAAGTATCACTGGCAGGGAAAGGGTAAGATGCTGTTGTCATCAGGCTTTAAGTGTGGATTTCAGGTCCCTTCTGTAAAATGGCTTTTGTAGTTGGAGGAAAAATAATGCCTGTGATTATTGGGGAAAGCGGGGAGGGAGAAAGAGGGAGAGTGGGAAGGAGATAGAGAGAGAGAATTTGGAGGGAAGGGAAACAGGCTTGGAACCAGGACCCAGGGGAACCCCTTAAACTCTAGCATGGGCGTTCTCGTCTAGTTGCTGATCAATTGCAAAGTCTTGAAAGTTACACTGAGAATGGGTTCTTTTCCCCGGCTTGGGATTTATGCAGAACCCTGCCAGAAATGAGTGGAACAGCAGCTCTCCTTGTGACCTATTCTTGCCACCTCCTAGACTTGTGGTGGTGGTGGCGGCGGGGTTGAATGGAGGGCAGCAAAGGGTCCCCAGCCAATAAGAGAGTCAGGGTAGCAGTTCCCTCACTCCAGACCGGGTCTGTTGCCCACCCCTCCAGAGGCCGAGAAGGAGTGGGGAGGAGGGCATCGGCAAGCCATTTGAGGGAGGGGCCCTGAGAAGTACAGACTTAGTCGGACTTGGTCACGAGAGGGACAGCAGCTGTACCCGAGGGTTCCAACGTGTGCAACAATGAAATCCAGACTGAGTCCCGATCCTTTTATGTCAGCACCTCCAGAGGGACAGCAAGAGGGTGTCTTTTTTATAGGGCTAACTGGGCTCTGCAGGGGGCAGCTCACATCTCATCATAGCTCCCAAATCTAGCCGCCCCTAGTGATGTATTATCGCCAGCAGTCCCCCACTTCGGACTGAGGAGCTTTAACAGACTGTAGCATGATTATAACTGAGAGCTACCGGTTTCAAGAGGAGAGCCGGGCCACCTAAGAAGAAAGCCTTTCTACAAGATGTCTTCGTCTCCCAGGGTGGCTGAAACAGATGCCACAAACTGACTGGCTTTGTTCTCTCATAGTTACCATTGACGAATGTGTTCTGTTTTCGTATTGTTGATGGTGTCCTCTGCTGGGCAAAAACTTTTCAGTTTGATATAGTCCCATTTGTTTATTTTTTCTTTTGTTTCCTTTGACCAAGGAGATATATCAAGAAAAAATATTACTAGAGAAATGCCTGAGATTTTACTGCCTATGTTTTCTTCTAGGATTTTTATGATTTTGAGTCTTACATTTAAATCTTTAATCCATTTTGAGTTTATTCTTGTATGTGGTGTAAGAAGATGGTCTAGTTTCATTTTTTGCATGTGTCTGTCCAATTTTGCCAACACCATTTATTGAATAGACTGTCTTTACCCTACTGTATGTTCTTGCTTCCTTGGTCAAACATTCATTGACCATATAGACGTGGGTTTATTTCCGGGTTCTCTGTTCTGACCCATTGATCTATACGTCTGTTGTTATGCCTGTACCATGCTGTTTAGATTACTATGGCCTTGCAGTATAGCTTGATATCAGGTAGTGTGATTCCTCCAACCTTGGTGGTAAAAGACCTATACTCAGAAAATTGTAAGACCCTGAAGGAAGAAATTGAAGATATGAATAAATGAAAGCATATACTGTTCTTGTGGAAAGAAGGAATTAACATTGTTAAAATGTCCATATCACCCAAAGCAATTTGTAGGTTCAACACAATTCCTATCAAAATACCAGTGATGTTTTTCACAGCACTAGAATAAATAATCCAAAAATTTATATGGAACCACAAAACACCCTGAATATCCACAGCAATCTTGAGAAAGAACAACGTTGGAGGAATCATGCTATCTGATCTCCATGCATGGCCCCTCTGATGGTTTGGGGAAGAATCCTTCCTTGCCTCTTCCTCGCTTTTGGTAGAGGCCAGCGATCCTTGGTCTTCCGTGGCTCATAGCTACATGACTCTACTCTTCACCTCTGTGTTCACATGGCCTTTCCTCCTGCCCGTCTCTGTCTCTGTGTCTCTTTGCCCCTTCTGGAGACACTAGTCATTTGGATTAAGGGCCTGCCCTACTCCATTATGACCTCATTTTAACTTAGTTATGTCTGCAGTGGCTCTATTTCCAAAGTAAGGTCACAGTCTCACATACTGGGGGTTAGGACTTCAGCATATGTTTTGTGGGAACACGATTCAACCCATAACACAAGGTAACATTTTCTTGGCATCCTAGGCCTTATGAAGGGACATTTCCCTGGGAATGTTTTTCTAGGGTTAACCTTGTCCATACCCCTTGGGGTCTCTGGTTTCCTACATTTCTCAGTTGAATTCGTGGAGTACTTCTTTCTGGCTTTTACATTTTTTTTTTAATATGGTAAAACATACTTGACAAAATTGACCATTTTCAGTACACAATTCAGTGGTTGCACATTCATAATCTTGTGCAACCATCCCTGCTACCCTCTTGTTATCTATATTTCCCAACACACGAAGCTCTAACATTTGTAAGAGTAGGATGCAGGAGGGAGAAAGAAGATGGACAAATGACCATCAGGAAGAGTTGGGCCCTGAGTAAGTGTAGGTTGACTTACAAGAAGGATTTCAGACCCAGCAAACCTCAAACATTGTTTATATTTATAATTATTTGTTTCTTATCTTTTAGGTTCTACCTCAAGATCTTTAAGGACTACCCCAAATTTCGGAAAGCCCTCATTCCATTTATCTTTTAAAGAAACCAAATAGAAGAAGAAACAAAGCTCCCACAATGCTATTGAAAATCACCAAGCTGCTTAACCTGTAACCTTTAAAGTTCACATATATATGATATAGTAGTTCATATATATATGATATGTGTAAGAGAAGGCCTCCCATGGTCCTCCAGCAGGCCTGGAGAGTCATCTGTGTGGTACCCACTTCCTGTGTACTCTCACCCTCCCAGAGGTCTCCATCCTGCTCTCCTGTGGAAGCTTAACAAGGCCCTTAGCTATTCCTCCTAGAAAGGGTGCAGCTTCCCTACCTACTATTCTTTGTGTGATCCAAGGACATGAGGCTTTATACCTGCTCTGTCTTGATGTAATGGGGCTCAGTAGTCAAGAAAGTTTTGGGTTGAGGGAAGTGTTTTTAGAATTAATTAAAGATATACATTCTATACCCATACAAATAGCAGAGATTTAAACTTTGCACAGCCCCAGAGGGCAAAATATATTCTGCCCAATGAAAATTCAGTCACCTCTTTCTTTTTCTTAGTTCATCATGAAAGATGTGAACTGATTAGCAGACTTTTAACAGAGGAGCCCTCTCTTCGTATTGCTGAAAATGCAACCATCCATTGACCCCATTTCAAATGCGTGCCTTGGCTTAGTGCCTTTGTCTTCTTGGAGATTTCATAGCCCCTGTTAGAGGTGTCAGAGCCAAACCCCAAGAACTGGTGTGTGTTTTACTGAAGGTTTTAATGATCACAAAGAAGACATGACAGTGGATGGCTATTGAGGAAGTAAGGAAGTGTTTTAGAGGAGCTACCGCAAACTCTCCTATCCCTAGAAACTTGTGGGAATATCCACATAATGAGTGAGTGTCAAATAAGGAGCTGACTGAATAAGATCAGATGCTGCTTACCTCTATGACATATCTGCAGTGACAGTGAGGCAGAAGGACCCAGTGACTTTCCTCCTGAATTTCTTCACCACAGTCCCCAGAATCTCATCAAGAAGGTGCATCTTGAACACCAGTCCTCAAAGGATTCCAGAACAGAAGCTGGAGCTGCAACTTGAGGGAGGAATCTGGGCAGAAAACTGGCTTTTGGGGGCTCAGACAGTGATTCATACATAGTTTGATTTTCTTTATTATTATTTTTTTTACATTCAGTGTTTTCAGAACTTAAAAATGTGGTAGTTTCTACATTCTATTTTCTTTAAAAAATTTTTGGAGGATCTGCTCACAGAACCTGCTAAGAACTGGGACTGATCAGCTAGTTCTCACTAGAATTTGCAACCTCTGTGGAGGGTTCACCCTAGCATGGGTGCTGAGACATTGGGCTCTGGGAGGAAGGGGCTGAAAACTTGTAATCAGAATGTGTGAAGGTACGTGTCTCCTCTGACGTAGGTCTATAGCAAGCATTGGTAATATTGAGCAAGCTCTTTTGAGAAATGAGCGCCAGTGTTGTCAGACACAGTTCTAAATACAGAAATTGCCTATATAAGACACATAGGATTCTTGAAGGATCTGAGGATGATGTTAGATTACTACAAAAAGCCAAATTGTTAGCATGTAAATAGTGTTTTCGCTATTCATTCAGTGCCTCTTGAATCATGGATGTTAAGTAACTTTGTGTGAGTTAAAATACTCCTGGACTCACAAAGATTTTTGTAAGGTATTGAGCTGTTTTTATTTTCTCTTTTTTCAAGTTTTTTAGTGTCGCTTCTCCTCTTTTTATTTTGCCAACTTGAAATGAAGGGCTCTGATCTGAAACTAAAAAAGAAGAATGACTTACAGAGCTTCTCCACCACAGTTCAGAACTCCAAGCAGGTGCAATAAAGGTGCAGGGAAACGTGCTAAGGTTAGAGCCACCCTTTGTGTTCAGGAATGCACAGGGACAGGGGAGACACACTGCTAGAAATGAATCGTAAAGTGTAGCTGGAGCCCTGTGACATAGGACTTCAAGTTCCCTCCATGACACTATCTTATTTTTTTAATTATATTTTGTTGATTATGCTATTACAGTTGTCCTGGTTTTCTCCCTTAGCCCTCCTCCACCCAGTATCTCCACTCCCCCCACCCCAACCCGTCCCCTCTGGCAACCCCCCGCCTTTGTTCATGTCTGTGGATCATGCATGTAAGTTCTTTGGCTACTCCATTCCCTGTGCTGTACTTTACATCCCCATGGCTATTCTGTAACTATCTATTTGTACTTAGTTCCTTCACCTCTCACCCATCCTCCCACACCCACCTCCCCCCGCACCCATCTCTTTATCTTTAACCTTTGGCATTGTAATTATGATTTGTCTTGGGGTGGGCCTCTTTCCATCCATCTTGTTTGGGACTCTCTGTGTTTCCTGGACTTGCATGACTATTTCCTTCAACAAATTAGGGAAGATTTCTTTCATTATTTTTTCAAAAAGATTTCCAAATTCTTGCTTGTTCTCTTGTCCTTCTGGCACCACTATGAAGCAAATGTTGGATTGCTTAAAGTTGTCCCACAGGCTGCTCACACTCTTCTTGTTTTTTTGGATTCTCTTTTCTTCTTGTTGTTCTGATTGGTTGGTTGTTCTTCCTTATGTTCCAAATCATTGATTTAATTCTTGGCTTCATCCACTCTATTGTTGTTTCTTTGTAAATTGTTCTTCATTTTAATTATTGTATCCTTCATATCTGATTGGGTCTTTTTTTGTGCTCTTAAGGTCCTCACTAAGTTCCTTGAGCATTCTTATGAACAGTGTTTTGAACTCTGCATCTGATAGATTGCTTATGTCCATTTTATTTAGTTCTTTTTCTGGAGTTTTGATCTGTTCTTTCATTTGGGCCATGTTTCTTTGTCTCCTCATTTTGGCAGCCTCCCTGTGTTTGTTTCTATGTATTATGTAGAGCTGCTTTGATTCCTGTCTTAGTAGTGTGGCCTCATGTAGTTTGTGTCTTGTATGGTCTAGTGGCACAGCCTCCCCTATCACCCAAGCTGGGTACTCAAGGTGCACCCTCTGTGTGGGCTGAGTCCGCCCTCCTCTTATAGTTGAGCCTTGGTTGCTGCTGGCAGATCAATGGGAGAGATTTACTCAGGCCAGTCAGCTGTAAGGATTG
This sequence comes from Macrotus californicus, assembly GCA_007922815.1. Taxonomy (NCBI): domain Eukaryota; kingdom Metazoa; phylum Chordata; class Mammalia; order Chiroptera; family Phyllostomidae; genus Macrotus; species Macrotus californicus. Next base: position 42,894 of record VMDR010004653.1, read on the forward strand.
TCTGTGACCACTTACCATTAACCTCCACCCCACTGTGGAAGATCAGCTGTGCAGGGGCAGGGTGGAGGTGCTTCTGTGTGGTCTGTAGCTGTCCACTGGGTGTGCTGGCCCCTGAGGTTTCCCAGGTGGTGCAGGTCAAGATCAGCCCCCACCTGTGTTTTGCCTGGGGCCACTCTGCCTAAGTTATAAAGCAATCTGAGATGGCTGCTACTTGTGCTGGGCTTGGAGATTTCTAGGCAAAGCCAAGCTGTGAATCTGGGCTGGCTGCTGCTAGTGCTGGGCCTGGGGTTCACTGAGGCCAGCTGCTGCTAGTTTGAGAGGATTTGAGAAGTTGTGAAGCAAAAGCCAAGGTCATTCATGTGGAAAAGCAGCTCGGGTGGGCTTGTAGTTGGGTGGGGTGGAGTCTCTGGGGATCTCCAAGGTGGGTCAGTGTTAGTTAGACAGGTTGATGGAATCTTAGATACGGCACCAGTCTGCTGGCTCTGTGGGAGGAGGGCCCAGAAAAGAGATGAAGGCCTCTGCTCGTCTTGATGCCAGATACTTCAGTCTCTCAAGTATACCACTGGTGCCTTTCAAGCTGACACCCTGTCACTGGAGCCCAGAGGGAGTGAGTCTGAGTAAGTGAGTCTGTGTGTGGGTTCTTTAAGAGGAACTGCTTGGGGCTCCTGAAGTTTCTTCCACTGATTCAATCCCTGCTGGTATGGCAGCCAGACATTGTGGAGACTCATCTTCCTGGTGCTGGGGGCCTGGTGTGGGTCTGGGACTCCTCGCTCCTGAGACATCCCTCCTGAGTTTTTATCCACCACATGTGGATGTGGGACCAGCCCACTCCACATCTGTGCCCCTCCTACCAGTCTGGATGGATGTGGTTTCTTTAATTCCAGACTTGTCAGACTTCCATTCAACTTGATTTCTGTTGGCTCTGAGTGATGGCTGTTCTATATTTTAATTGTAATTTAGTTGTTGTTGTGCAAAGAGGTGAGTCATGTCTGCCTACATCACCATCTTGAGTGGAAGTCTCTCCATGACACTATCTTATAACCATAGAAAACATCCATAGAAAACATCCATGCCAATTCTTGCAATGTATTAGGTGCTCAATAAATGGCAGTATTATTTGCCCAGTACTTGTAATCTCAAGACTAAAAAACTATTTAGCCATTGCATTTTTTTTTGCCATTGAAAGGTGCTCTCTAGAATTTTATTTTGGCCAATCCTGATTTGATAAGGTAACTTACATATTTAGAAATTTTTTAAAAACCTATTGTCATTTTGAGTTGATATTATCACAAGCCTTTAAATATAATGTAGAATGTCCCTGGCTGGTGTGGCTCAGTGGATTGAGTGCTGGCCTGTGAACCAAAGGGTCACCAGTTCAATTCCCAGTCAGGGCACATGCCTGGGTTGTGGACCAGGTTCCCGGTTAGGAGCGCATGAGAGACAACCACACATTGATGTTTCTGTCCTTCTCTTTCTCCCTCCCTTCCCCTCTCTCTAAAAATAAATAAATAAAATCTTTTAAAAAACTTAAAAAGTAAATCAAATAAATTTAAATATAGTGTAGCATGAACTCTGTGTGATCTTAAATCTTCCCTTGATGACCGAGGTATTCTTAGTGCTCAAAAGCCATTGTTTTCAATCCCATTGTTCTTTGCTTAAGGTTAGAATATGTACATAGATTGAATACAAAGTCTGAATGTGTGCTCATCCCTAAATATATGTCCTATTTCTCCTAAAAATAGAGTGCAACAGCAACATGGTTAATTTAGGTTTCTGTGGAGTGGTTCTTGGTTAAAACAATACATGTGTCTTATTAAGTAACAAGATGCGTTGTCTTGCTCCTGCCGGGACTTTCATGGAGGGAAGGTTTTCCTGCTGACTATGTCAGAGATGTTGTGGGGTTTTGTTTGTTTTCCAGAATTTGAAGATCCGAAACACCCTTTAGACATCAGCTAGTCCCACCCCTTCATATTATAGAGGGAGACACTGAGAGCCACGGTGTTAAAATGCCTCCCCTCCCAGGTCCCACAGCTGGTCAGAGCAGCCATCTTATCGTGTACGTGTAAGGATCAGAAGTCTTTTCTTCTTCTTAAGGAGCAGCAGGGCTTCAGAAGAGAGACCCAGGAGAGCTTACACAAATGGCTATGAATTTAAGGCCTGAGAACGTTTATTCACTCAACAATCATTTACTGAGTGCTTGGGTTAGGGGTGGGAGGATATTGTCAAATAAGACAGAATTCTTGCCCTTTAGGGGTTGTTATTTAGGTTCTGAAGAGCTCACGCAGGAGAGGGGACAGCCAGAGTGGAAGTGCCGTGTCACGGATCAGGTGTGCACCGATGGTCATGTCTCCTTGAGAAACCTGCTGGAAAAAACGAAGGGGTGGTCGAGATCTCAGTGTGGTCGAAACGACCTTTGCGTTCAGTTTGGCAAGGATTTTACGCTGTATCTCTCTTATCCCCCATGTCATAAGCAACGTGAGCTCCACTGTATCCTGCAGGAGAGAAAACCTCTAATGAGCAAGTTGCCATTGAACAGCGATGGAGGTGACTTAAGCCTATGATTTCACTGCCCTAGCCATCCCAACTTTGTGTGGTAACCTTAAGGTTATCTCACCAAGAGGCAAGGGAGAAAGCTCTTGGCACATGGAGGAATGGACTCATGGGGGGACGGGCTTAAGCAAAGGAAAAAACTCAAAGACACAAACAGTGCGGTGATTACCAGAGGGAAAGAGGGATGGGGGAGGCAGAGGAGGGTAAAGGCAGGATAAATGCTAATGGAAGGAGACTTGACTTGGGGTGGGGAACACACAATATGTATTATAGAACTCTTCACTTGAAACCTATATAATTTTATTAACCAATGTCACCTCAATAAATCAAATAAAAAAAGAGTTATTTCCTTGCCTGGACTTTTAATTCTTTATAGGCTGTGAGCTGAGATCCAGGCATGGCAAATAAGCAGGGTAAAACTAAATGTAAAGCAAAACCTTCTAGAGAAAGCTGTTGATTGCTTTATAGGCTCCACACTACCCCAGGATGAAAGGAGAGGCATGGCGCCAGATGGCAGTGTGAGTGCTTGGACGATTTAATAGCCATTGAGTGCATTTAATGTGTAAGAGAGAGATTTTCTCTTTGTCTCTATAAATTCTCTATAAATTTCTCCCCACCTACTATAGTTTTGGATTTGGATGAATGAAATATATTGTTGGGGAAGGTTAAAATATGTACTAAGCTGTGTTAATTCCTTTTGTCCCAATCTTCTTGAGTTCAAGGTCTGGCTTTGTTCGGTGTAGTCAGAGTCTAGGTGACGGATACCCAATGTCCTCTCCCACCTGGCAGGCTTGCTGGGAGGAGAACAGGGGGAGAAACGGGGAGAAAGTGGAAGAGGAGGGGGCTTATGTGGGAGGAGTGGGGTGGGTGGGGAGGGCTGACAATGAGGTGAGGCAGGGGCCTTGGGAGAGAGGGCTCCGCCCTGACACAGCGGGCTTCCCCCCTTTCCCATGGGCACAGGTGTATCAGTCGGACCCCTTCCTTATCATCCGAAGGACAGAAGTCCCTTAGAGAGAGAAAGCTCTTCTTTGAGCTCCTTTGTCATAAGGGAAGGAGCTGAGTTTCTTCAAACACAAGCCAGATGGCTGTGCCTCAGAATAAATAATTTAATTTTATTTATTTCCTCTCACCTCATGAAGATGGTTTTAAGTCTCTGCAGCAGTAACGCATGTCAGAAAGAGCTCAAGGAATCATTCTGAGAAGTGCATGCCGTGTCCAGGTCCGGGGAGGCCAATGGGGAGATGAGAGTGTCCAGAGGATAACGTCCATCAGGGTTTCCTTCTTCATGGTCTTTGTTTGCTTTTACTCAGAGGCTCCAGACGAAAGGATCCTTCCTCACAGGGATGTATTTTCTTTTAGCATCAACTAGAAAACAATACTATAAGATCAACTGCATTTCATTAATTAATTCATTTGTGTATTAACACATTAATTCCTTTAGTTAATTCATTAAAGTAAGAGTCTTATGCTATTTAGAGATATGTAAACTTCAATGTGAAAATATGTTAAATTAAAGATGCACGTTGTATAAATTCTAGAGCAACAACTTAAAACAGATTTAAATAGTAAACTAATAGTGGCAAAGAAGAATAATGATAAAAAACTACTCAATCTGCCAATAATGCAGGAAAAGCAGAAGAAATGAACATAAAAAGGATGCGAAAAATAGAAAATAGTGATATGGCAAATGTAAATCCAATTATATCAGTAATTACTTGAAATGTAAATGGCATAAGCATTTCAATTAAAGGCAGACATTTTCAGACTTGGTAAAAAAGCAAGATCCAGCTTTATGCTACATACAAGAGATGTGATAGGAACACAAACTCAGGTTAAAGGTAAGTGGGTGGAAAAATATATACTACGAAAACATTGATTAAAAATCTGGGGTGGCTATGTTACTATCAGGCAAAGTAGGTTTGAGAGTAAGGACTCTAAGTGATACCGAGAGACATTAATGACACCATGATGAAAAGCCAGTTCCCAAGGAGACAGACCTAAATTTGTGTGCACCAAATCACAGCGCTTCAAAACATATTAGGCCAAAACTGAGCTAACTAAGAGGAGAGAGGAACAAATGTGTAACGGTAGGAAACATCAATACCCCGTCTGTCGATATTATCCATACACTTGCAAATAACTAGTATGTCAAAGAAGTCACAAGATAAATCAGAAAATGTGAGTCAAATGAACATAGAAAACAGGACATACCAAAATGTGTGACTTGGGACGTGCACAGCTGGTCCTGATGCAGTACTCAGGAATGTATTTACAGCTAAGACACTGTACACATAAGTGAGATGATGTTCACGTGGGCAACGATGGACAGGGTGTGGCAAAGGTTTCCCAGCAGCGGGAAATAAAACATGAGTCCACAATTTCCTCAATTTAGTGACCAGAGAAAGTTTCCAAGATACTGCACAGGGAAGGGAAATGCAAACAGAGCTGTTGGCTTCCCTGAGTTGAAAAGACAGAATTGAGGATTTGAGAAAGCCAGGAAAGCTAGAATTCTGAGGGCAGAGGTATCTGGAGGAGTCTGGGAAGGGTTCCGAGAGGCAGTCACATTAACTGGGCCCTCATTATGTCTATTATAAACTAGAGACGAGTTTTCAAGATGGACAAAAAACTCAATATAGTAAACTGAAAATTTGGGATAGAAAAATTTAAAAGTTGAAAGCAAGCCCTGAAGCCTTTTATATAGTAGTCCTTTGGACTTTGCAGATTCTGTATAATCCTTATCTGGTCTTTGCAGTTCAGCTGATGCCTACTCTCCTTGCAATGAAGCAGTTGGTTTCCCAAATTTATAGGTGGTAGGAATACTCTAGCCCTCCCATCCCCCACTGGGCTGCTGGCAGAATTATTAGCAAAGCATAATGTGGCTGAAATGCCATTACACTTTGTCAACAGTTCTAGTACATTCTCTTCTCCATTCTGAGAGCCTCAGAAACATGATAGGTCAAAGCAGATTTGTTCTGTCCAGTGACAGACAGTTTAATAGATTCTTTATTTTTTAGCCTATAAGACAGTAGGAAAAACCCAGATGCCTGGTGATCTCTGAAGACAAGTCATATCAAATCTTCATTCATTAAGCAAACCCATATGGAGACAATTGGCCAGTCACGTGTGGGAGAATGGACGTGAGTCCCTACTCACACCATACACAGAAATTAGCTCTGAGTGAATCATAAAGCTAAATGTAAGAACTAAAATGATAAAACCTGTAGAAGCAAACATAGAAATAGATCTTTGTGATGTTGTGTTAGGCATGATTTCTTAAGATATATAACACCAAAAACATAAGCAATAAAAGAATGATTGGCAATTTAGTCTTTATTAAAATGGAAAACTTTGTACCTCAAAGGACACCACCAAGAAAAGTAAAGTGAAAACCTACAGTCTGTGAGCAAATATTTACAAATCATCAATCTGATAAGGGATTTATATACAGAATTTATAAAGAACTCTTACAACTCAATAATAGACAACCCAGTTAAAAATGGACAAAAGATTTGAAAACATTTCTTCAAATAATATACACAAATGTCCAATAACAACATAAAAAGCCCTGGCAGGTGTGGCTCAGTGGATTGAGCACCAGCCTGCACACCAAAGGGTCACCAGTTTGATTCCCAGTCAGGGCACATGCCTGGGTTGTGGGCCAGGTCCCCAGTGGGGGGCGTGTGAGAGGCAACCACAAATCTGTTTCTCTCCCTCTTTCTCCCTCCCTTCCCCGCTCTAAAAATAAACAAACAAACAAACAAACAAATAAATAAAATCTTAAAAAAAACATAAAATGATGTTCAACATCATTAATGATTAGGGAAATGTGAATCAAAACCTCAATGAGGTACCACTTTGCACCCACCAGAATGGCTATAACCACAGAGAGAGTAACAAGGGTTAATAAGGATGTGTAGAAACCAGAACCCTCATACATCACTCGTGGGAATAGAAAGTGGTACAGCATCTTTGGAAAACACTTTGGCAGTTCCTGAAAATGTTAAATACAGACTTACCATATAACCTGGCAATTCTACTTCTTTCTGTCTATCTGCTCTAGTTGGGTTAAAGCACCAACAGCCTGAAATAACAATTAAATACAGTGGTACCTTGGTATTCATCATTAATTCATTCTGGACTCGTGTCGAGTACTAAGTGCTGAAGCATTTTCTCTTGCCGGGTCGGTGTCGTGACTCACACAACCTTTAGCAAGTCTGACAAGTCTGGAGCCAGCGCCCAGGGCTGAAACACTTTTTTGTCCCATCAAAATGCCACGAGTACAGGTTTGACGAGTTCTAAAGCCGGCAATTGCCGGGGTATGACTGTATCTCTTGACAGGGATTAGTTTGGGACCCCTTGTTACAATGCACAGTGCACATTGAAGAGATGAAAGCAGAGGTAAGACTGAGCAGGGCTTGGAGTGCCCTCTGGTGGTCACTGTCTAGATGTGTAGAAAGGGTGGTGGGAAACAGGGTTGGGGTGAGAACTCTGGGCACCCCAGAGACTGGGGAGAGGGGCCAAAAAGGAAATAAAAAGTAAACTTCAAGGGAGAAAGATTCGATTAACCCTAAGGAAGACAATAAACCTGGCTGTGAGTTCCTCTTCACTGGAGTGTTTAAGGAGAGGCGGGGGTAGACCTGGTTGAATATCTTTAAACAGCGTTATAAAGAAAGACATGACAAGAATAAACAGCCTTGTGTCTGTATCTCTACATTTACTCTGAGTTTTCTGTGGCGTCACGTACCTCCAGTCTAGAGAACTCACTGTATCATTTCTTGTAGTGCAAGTGCATTGGCCGTGAATCCCCTAAGTCTTCCATTACCTGAAAGTATCTTTACTTCACCTTCATTTTTGAAAGACAATTTCGCAAGATACAAAAATTCTTCAGTAATGTTTTTTTCCTTTTTTCCCGTCGGTGCTTTAAAGGTGTTTCACTGTGTGCTCGCCTCCTTGGTTTCCGAGGAGAAATTGCGATCCTTCAAATAGTTGTTGAATATAATGTGTCATTTTCTCAGAAATTATGATGCTATAATTTTCTCTTTGTCTTTGGTTTTCAACTGTTTCAGTGTGATGTTTCTAGAAATAGTTCTCTTCAAATGTATTCTTTTTAGGGCTTATGAAACTACGAAATCTGTACATTTAAGTCAGTAACCAAGTTCGAGGCCATTATTTCTTCAAATATTTTTTCTCCTCTCTTTTCCTTCCTTTAACTACATTTACATATATGTCAGACCTTTTGAAATTGCTCCACGTAATCACAAGGCTCTGGTCGTATTTTCCCTGTGGTTCAGAGTGCACACCTTTCATTGACCCGTGTTCGAGGTACTGCCCTCAAAGGAAAGCCACAAAACATGGAAACACATTGTGTTCCTTGCTGCAAATTTCGACTCTCCCCCCAAAACTTTCTACTTTCGTTGTGTTTGTAGAGTCTCAGGTAGTTGTTTTTGGGTTTTGTCTAGATATTACTCATATTGTAGTGAGATCAGGGTTTTGGGTGTTCATTTCCAAACATGGGATACAGAGACTAAGGGTATCATTTGACCTTGAAGTCAGCACAGATTTTACTTAATTCCTTACAATTTATACAATCATACTTAAGGAAGTTCTTAATGCATTAATGTAAAAAGAATTAAGGAAAGGTTAAAAACTGGTCATTATATTATATGTTTTAATGACGAAAATAACTCATACACTTACAACATTTTTCAATGATCTGCTCTTCGTTAACTGGAAAAATCTTGCTGACTTTCAATGCTTTGGTTTCTTTATCAGTAAAAAAAAAAAGAAAAAAAAAGTTAGACTGTATTAGTCTGTCCTGAAAGATATTCTAGCAGGGGTGTCCAACCTTTTGGCATCTCTGGGCCACCTGGAAGAAGAAGAGTTGTCTTGGGCCACACATTAAATACACAAGCACTAACGCACACTTAGGAGCAAAACAAAGGTTTTCAGTAAATTTATGATTTTGTGTTGGGCCGCGTTCATAGCCTTCCTGGGTCACATGCTGCCTGCAGGCTCTGTGTTGGACACCTGTTTATCTGCACTGACATGAGATTTTGCTTGCAAAAAAGTTGTGTGGTTAAATGCATTTGGGATCTGCAGGATTAAACAAAGTTAAATAGGGTTCTTTTCTGTAATATTTTTCAAAACCTTTAATATGCTAAGATGTGTTACGAATTTCCAAAAAGAGGAAAAAATCAGTATTACTTTAGTTTGGCTTTTGTCTCAGGATTTAATATGATTCAGCATGCCGCTGTCACTGACCCTGTCTTGACTTAGAAACTTGATATTTTGTTCAACACAGATTTTTTACATTAACTTGTCTTTTAAGTGCTGCATTAGAATATTATTTGCCTTGATTATTGAGTTTTTTGATGCCCTCTTAAGTTTTACAAGCGCCTCATTGGCCTCATTGTCCTGACTCCAGTCCCCTCAGCTGACAGATTTACTAATACAGCTTTGTGTGTCCTAAAGCTTGAACTCAAACGAACTCATCAACTTACAAGACTCTGCATGGCTTAGATCTTATTGATACGAACGCCGTCTCCTCTCTTTGTCTACTTTACCTTCTTGTCACATGAATATTCTGTACTCAGTTCCCCCTGCAAACTTTGTTCCTCTTCCACCCAAACCAGGACTGGCTCCCCTTCCCCATTTATTTCTTTAGGGAGTCCAAACTCTTCTTCGGCATCCTCATCAAGTCCCACTTTCATCTTATAAGCACCCCTGACCTCTGGAGGGAGGCCAGACTCTTTCCCTTTGCTGCTTTGCTGTTCATGCCATTCCCAGAGGTCCTACACAACACGGTCCAGCATACGTGCTCCCTAGGACAGTTTCTTGATCATCTTATGGGCTTATGTCTTGCCCCCCCTGTGACCCAGAACCCGTGTCTCACACGTGAATTGTTTCAGCACAGAGCATTGCGTGGTCACGCAGGGCTGCTGTTGATCTGGTGGGTTGCTTCACAATTCTCTCAACTCACCTCTGCCCCCTTGACTCTTCACTCTTCTCTCTCTCTGGTCCCCAAGTCCGTGAAGATCCGTAATCTCAGGTTCACTTGGTTTCAGGCTAACCCTATACTCCTCAGCTTTGAACTCAACTCTGAATTCGGGGTGTCAACACAAGACCAAGTGTGGAAGGAATCCCCCCCAGGATGTGCAAGTTCATGAACATTTTCCGGCAAACGCTCCTCAGCTCACCATGTGTGGATCTAATGTCTGCAGCAGCCTGGGTCCAACCTGCCTGCCACGGATGTGTGCCGCCAAGCTTCTCCTTCTGAGGTGTTTGTGTTCCCGCGGCCCGTGTCCCTATTCTGTAAGCTACTGGTCATTTCGTCCCCTTTCCCGAGAGTCTACAACTAGGCCAGGCCTCCAGCTCCAGCCCCTCTGGCTTATCTCTATACTGAGTCACTTGCTGCCTTATCTGCTTGGAATGTTATAACCATAAAGAAGAAAAAAAGGAGTGTTGCAACCGGGAGTGAATAGTGATTAAAGGGCCCTTTGTAACTTACTGAAGTTTTTCTCCAGCAAACAAACATCTGAAGTTTAGACAGAGAGCAAAGGGCTCTGGAAACAAGAGTTCTAATAAAGAGAAATCTGTGGTAATTTCCCTCGGGCTTCTTTCTGTGAGGTTGGTCTTTCATAGCAGAAACAGAGCCCATGTTTTGTGCCAAGCAAATCACGCTCCATAGGACAGCTCATTGATTCTCTGAATCTTTCTTTTGACGATCCAATTTACTAATGAGTGGCTGGTTCACCAACTAATTGATCCTTTTGAAGGGGCCACAGGCTGCCAAAGCTGACGTCTCCTGAAAGAGAAGAAATTGCTGGGGCAGGTTGGATTGCTATCAGATGCTTGTCATGCCGTTTTTGTCCTCGTGGTGCCTGTATTGTCATGAAAGTGAGAATTCCTGTCAGCTGTTTATGCAGCTGAGCTGACCTCGCATGACCTCCCAGAGTCCTGCAAGATTAGTCACCATGGCCATGCAGGCTCCCAGGGAGTAAGTACATGGAGGAAGAACATGAAGCAAACACACTGCTTTATTGCGCTTTTTTTCCCCCGTTAAATACTTGCTCAGCTGGCTGGCCAGTTGCCTTCACACTGGGCTAATGTTGTTGACACCAGAAACAGGCAGAGAGGCCTTTTGATTCCTTTGCTCTAGGCCACTCCCTGTTCTCAGCCTCCCGGGAGCGAAATCAAGGAAAAGTTCTTCCACTAATGGGGGAGGAAGGGGTTTTCCTGATAAGGTCTGGCTAAGAGGTCATCTAAGTCAACAGACAACGGACCATAGACAAGTGACTGTCATCTTGGTGTTCAAAGCTTCCCAGCTGGTCAGGGGACAGAGTAGCAGATTTCCAACAAGAGGAAATATCAGAATGATTTCACAACCCATCCAAAAACAACTCACAGACAATAGATACTAAAACTTAAGAGAGATGGGTAGAAATAGGGGGCTAGTATTCTAGTTGTTGCACACGTGAGCAACCAGTTGCACCTGCTAACACAGGTGCACACATGGTATAGACATATACACAGACTCATCCACGACCTCGTGTGCATCTGTAAGGTGTTGTTGTCGTTTTTAATCAGCAGTGTTTCATGCTATGAGCATGCTACGCTTTAGTTACCTCTTTTCACTCGTGGATGGACGTTTGGTTGTTTTCATTTTTTGGCTATAGTGAAGAAAGCTGCTATGAATATTTTTGGAAAAGAGTTTTTTGTGGACATATGTCTGTATTTCTCTTAGGTATATACATATAAATAGAATTTCTAGATCATAGGGTAGCTATATGTTTATCGTTATTAGAAACTGCCAGAGAGTTGTCCAAAGTGAAGTTACCATTTTACACTCATAGAGCAACATATGAGAGTTTTAATTGTTTCACATCCTCACAAAATTTGCATTGTCAGTCTTTTTGATATTAACTATTTCAATGGCTTAGAAGTGGTATCTTGTAGTATTTTTAAAATATTTTTTACGTATTTCATTTATTATGCTATTACAGTTGTTTCATTTTTTTCTCCCCTTTATTCCCCTCTGCCCTGTAACCCTCCCACAAGCATCCACCCCCTACCCTCCTTAGTTCATGTCCATGGGTGGTACATACAAGTTCTTTGGCTTCCCCATTTCCTATACTATTCTTAACTTCCCCCTGTCTATTTTGTACATACCATGTATGTTTCTTATTCCCTGTACCTTTCCCCCCATTCTACCCTGTCCCCTACCTGCTGATAACCCTCCATGTGATCTCCATTTCTGTGATTCTGTTCCTGTTCTAGTTGTTTGCTTAGTTCTTTTTGTTTTTGGTTTTTCAGCTTCCGTTTTTGATAGTTGTGAGTTTGTTGTCATTTTACTGTTCATAGTTTTGATCTTCCTCTTTTTCCTAGATAAATTTCTTTAACATTTCATATAATAAGGGCTTGATGATGATAAACTCCTTTAACTTGACCTTATCTGGGAAGCACTTTATCTGCCCTTCCATTCTAAATGATAGCTTTGATGGATAGAGTCATCTTGGGTGTAGGTCCCTGCCTTTCATGACTTGGAATACTTCTTTCCAGCCCCTTCTTGCCTGTAAGTTTTCTTTTGAGAAATCAGCTGACAGTCTTATGGGCACTCCTTTGTAGGTAACTGTCTCCTTTCTCTTGCTGCTTTTAAGATTCTCTCCTTATCTTTAATGTTGGGTAATATAATTATGATGTGCCTTGGTGTGTGCTTCCTTGGATCCAACTTCTTTGGGACTCTCTGAGCTTCCTGGACTTCCTGGAAGTCTTTTCTTTGCGAGATTAGGAAAGTTCTCTTTCATTATGTTTTCAAATAAGTTTTCAATTTCTTATTCTTCCTCTTCTCTTTCTGGCACCCCTATGGTTCAGATACTGGAACATTTAAAGTTGTTCCTAAAGTTGTTCCAGAGGTTCCTAAGCCTCTCCTCATGTTTTTGAATTCTTGTTTCTTCATTCTGTTCCAGTAGAAGGTTTATTTCTTCCTTTTGTTCCAAATCATTGATTTGAGTCCCAATTTCCTTCCCTTCATTGTTGGTTCCCTGTCTATTTTTCTTTATTTCACTTTGCATAGCCTTCACTTCTTCCTTTATTTTGCGACCGCACTCAACTATTTCTGTGAGCATCCTGGTTACCAGTGTTTTGAACTGTGCATCTGATAGGTTGGCTATCTCCTCATCCCTTAGTTGTATTTTTTCTGGAGCTTTGATCTTACCCTTCATTAGGGCTTTATTTTTTTTGTCTTGGTGAACCTGTTACTTAGTAAGGGGCAGAGCCTTAGGTAATCACCAGGGTGGGGCAACTCATGTCCTTGTGTTGTGGTGCTGTCTGTTGGGGGGGTTTCAAGAGGGAACAGTGCCTCTTGCTCAGCTCTATGTCAGTTTTCAGTCACTTCCCCCACTACCCACAAGCAAATTGGGCCCTTCTGGTGCTGCTTCCCCAGGTGGGTCGTTTTGTGTACATTCTAGGACCCTGTGGGTCTTTCCAATGAACTCTCCTGTGAGGCTGGAAGTTTCTCCCTCCACTGCAACCCCCACAAATTTTTTCAGTCAGAGGTTTTGAGGCTTTATTTCCCTGTGCTGGAACCCTAGGTTGCATGGTCTGTCTTGCTTCCTGGTTCCTCCCAATTTATCCTCATGCAAATGTGGGACTGCCCACTCCTCCAGCCACTGCCTTGCCATGAGTTCTCTCCATCCTAGCTGCCTGCTTCTGCCCCTCCTACTGGTCTCAATGAATGTTTCTTCTTTAACTCCTTGGTTGTTGGACTTCCATATAGTTTGATTTTCTGGCAGTTCTTGTTATTTTTTGTTTTTAAATTTGTTGTTGTCCTTCTTTTGGTTGTGCAAGGAGGCAAAGTGTATCTACCTACGCTTCCATCTTGGCTGGAATTCTCTTGTAGTATTTTTAAATAATAAGCTTATAAAGGTACAATTTATGCAAATATATACATTTTGATGAGTTTTAAAAATTTATGCATTTATGTAACTACAATACCACCAAAACACATATAGAGTATACAAGATCTGTCCAGAAGGTATCCAGCCATGTAATATGAAAAATAGAGACTTTTACTGAAGAAAATACAAGATACAAGATACATTGTACATAGGACAATGATACCTCAGTCCCTTTCAAAGTAGGCACTTTGGGACCTCACACATTTCTCCCAGTTGGCATCAGCTGCTCCATCATATTTTCCTGAATCTCATAGACAATCTGAAATTTCTTCCCTTTCAAAGGTGATTTTAGTTTTGGGAAAAGCTAGAAGTTGCAGGGCCCCAAATCTGGGCTGTAGGGGGACTGAGTCACCTGGGTGATTTGATGTTTTGCCAAAAACTCTGCATGAGCCATGATGCATAAGCAGGCATGTTGGCATGATGAAGCTGCCAATCACCAGTTGCCCATGGCTGCAGCCTTCTGAATCATCTGAATAATTTCCACAGAGGAATATTCAAGCTTAATGCAAAATTAGATGCAGAGTCGTTGTTCCATTTCCTCAATCGTTTTGAATGCGATGGCCACACAGTACACATGCTCACTCAATGGCATCTACCGTCCCCACTGACTGGTACAGTGAAGCTGTCTTTGTTCACACATAAGCATTCCAGTCCACTCTCCTTGGCTGCCAGGTTATATTGATGCTGTGCAAACAGGTCTTGTTATAATAAAAATGGCTGGACTTTTTCCAGACAGACCTCAGTATATATTGTAGTGTGTAGTATTTCCATCATGTGGAAATTGTGCCCTTTTCCAGTCGAAAATGAACTTACCCTCATTTTAATATCAGACAACCACTGAGGTGTTTTTGTCACTATTGATTACTTGGTCTTTTCCAAAATTCCATATGAATAGAATTATAAAGTGTGTGCTCTTTTTTTAAAGTCAGCATGATGTTTATGAGGTATAGCTGATGTTTTTGAGATATTGCTGTGTGTATCAATTCTTTTTATTTTACTGAGTAGTATTCCATTGAGTGAATGAGATGCATATATGAATATTGTCATTCACTCACTTGATGATGGACATTTGGATTGTTTCCAGATTTTGGCTCTACAAATAAAACTACTACTAATATTTGTGTACAAGTCCTTGTGTGGACATAGAAGTAAGGAAATAATAAAGAAAGAAAGTAGTGAATTATGAAATAAAAACAATTTAGATAGGCTCAACATACTAAAAAGTAGTTTTTTGGAGAGAAAAACTAGACAGACCTTAAGCCAGAGTGACAAGCAAAAGATGCAGTTTTGTGGGTAAGCAAAAGATGCAATTTTTTAACAAGAAAAAGAGAGACATAATTACCGATAGAAAAACAATACGACAAATAACAAAAACCTGTATGCCAATAAATATGAAAACTAATTTTTTCTAAAAGTATAATAAACCAAATTGTCTCAAGAGGGAAGAAGATTGAATAAGTAAATAATAATAAACTTTAGGAGTGGGTGCAAATAATAAAACTTAGAGTGATTAAAAGGTACATTGATTGTAATAACCAGTCTATACACTAGCAATGACCATTATTAAAATAAATTACTAGTTAAAAATTGTCCCACCCAGATAAGGGAAGATTTATTACAGGTAGGCTTTACTGAACCTTCAAGGGAC
>VMDR010004654.1:0-58012 GCA_007922815.1 Macrotus californicus
ATCCCCCACTCCACCCCGCCAGCCTCTCCTCCCACCTGCCCTCTCTCTGCGGCAGCAAACCAGGCTGCTTGCTGCTCCTCCAACTCCCAGACACGAGCCTGCCTTTGGGCCTTTGCCATTTCCTGTGCTCTGGAACATCTGTCCAGGCTGCCTGAGCCATTGCTCTCTGTTTTCTCAGCCCTCTGAACCCTCAGATTGCATTTTCTTTGTGGTACTTGTCACCATTAGGCATGGTATTGTATGTGTTTTTTTACTTGTTTAGGGTCTGCCTTCCCACGGTAGAGTGGAAACTTCTTGGGGTCAGGGACTGTGTCAGTTGTGTTCACGGCCATATTCCCAGGCCCTGGCACAAAGTATGTGCTCAGTGAGTACTTGACGTCTCGGTAAATTCCACAGTGAAGCGAGGTTATTGTGTCTGGTGTGCAGCTGCCGTTCTGGTGTAGGTCATTAGCCCTTGCTGACTGTTTCGTGTGGAGTTTGGAGAGCTTTGCCTCTGTGCCCTTCTGCCCTGCCTCGAACGAGACTCATAATTTAGGCTCCTTTAAATAGCAAACTGAGACCTCTGAAAAATGGATATACTTATAGGCATCTGGACCTCAGGGACTCATGGGCGGTTGTAGTGCTGAGGTCACGAGCTGCACCAGAGCTCTGCCATTAGCCAGGACCGGGTTCATGGCCAAGCTGCAGGTCGGTGTGAATGGCACACATGGGGACTTGGGGTTCTCTGCAGTGTTTTAGTGCTAACTTTCCTTGAATCGGTCAGGGACATTTCTGCATTTTCTGGGGGAACCTTGATCTTTCCTTGTCCGCACACGCTGGCCTGCCCAGATTGCACCTGGAGCTGGAACAAATACAGGCACTGAAGGACACCAGCCTGGGCCTAAATAAGATTTTTAACATCAAAATCCTGAGTGAAAGTCTTTTATCTATTATATTTCTCCCTGCTTTCAGGGGTACCCGTGATCTTCATGACACGTGAGGTGATGGTGGAAAGTCTCTAAACTATGAAGGGTCCAGAAAATCTAGCCATAGGCCACTGGGGAGAAGTGGTCTCCTGGCTGTTGGGAGCAGCTTTGGCTTTCTCGACCGGATGTTACTGTGACCGGTTATTCCTAGAGATGCTGTGCACGCGAGCTTGTGGGTGTGCATGTGTGTGCGTGTGTTGGAAAGGGGCCCATCTTGGGGACCTTTGGGACTTGGCTGCATGCATGGGGAATCACAGCTTAGGGCCAGGAGTGGAGATAGACATCACCCAGTTCCAGCATTTCATTTTCCATATGAAGGGAGAGGCCAGGAAGGTGAAATGACTAACCTAAAGTCCTCCAGGAGTGTAGCAGAGGCTAGTGGAGCGGGCCTGAGAGCCCGGGCCTCCTGATTCCTCACCCAGTAAAGCAACTTGGTTTTCTTGAGCAGTTGCTGTGTGCTGGGGAGACTGTCCTGATCCCCTACAGGCATCCTTTGGCTTAATCCTCTCTGCTTTCATGTAGGGTAGGGCTCTTGTTATTCTCGCCTCGGAAATGAGAAAATCGAAGCTCAGAGAGACGTGATCTTGCAGTGAGCACATGGCAGGACTAGAGTTTGACACCTGGTCCCTCAGCCCTGGGGTCTGTATTCTTTATCAGGGGTTGTCCTCTGAAGGCTCCTTCAGTGGCTTCTGTCAGGTCTCCAGGTTCTGCTGTGGTCTCTGGGCCATTTGGAAACCACTGTGTATCTATCGGGAGTAGCTCCGCAAGAAGCAGCGAGAGTGACAGATAAACCCAGATAAGCCTTGTTCCAGAAGGAGCCGCCAGATTTTTGAGTACTCTTTCTCATTCACACATGTCTCTTAGCTAAAATAGGCAGCAGCCCCCTGTATTTGTCACTGTGAGTCCTCTCAGCAAACTCACTGTGTCACCTGATGTGTCAGGTACTGCTGTCACAAGAGGTGATGAACATCTAGTGTGGGGCTCAGGGTTGGTTCTGACTTGGTGATGGGGGTGGGGGTTGGGGTGGACCCGGGTTCGAGTGCTGGCCTGACCTTTGTTTATCTCTGTGAGCCTGGGCAGGCTCCTTGGCTCTCCTCCTCAGACTCTCCAACAGGAAATCGAACATGAAGTGCCCTTAATGCTGGGGGAGTAAACAAAGTCGCAGAAGGTGTCTAGAGCAGTGTGTCACATGGCTCAGTAAAAGCCCCTCTCTCGGTAACCTGTCAAACACCTTCCCCCTGTCCTTTCCCTTAGTCGTCACTCCCAAGTGAAAAGGAGACCCCAGTGGGTGGCGTCCCATGGCCTCGCCTCGAGGGGAGTGACGAAATGCCAAGCGTTCTGGGGCCGTGTGCGGGATTCTGGGGACGGGAAGTGTGTGAACTGTGCACAGTGTTCTGAATTCTTGGGAACGCCCAGGAGTGGAAATATCACGTAGTGATTTCTTGGCACGCATGGCAGGTGGCAGATAAATGAGCCTGGATGTGACATTTGAGTCAGCGCTCCGTGCAGCTTGAACTGAAAACCTGCTGTCTGTGGTTCAGCCTGGCTGTGCTGGGAAATCTTCTCAGGCCAGCGTGACCTCAGCCACGAGGAGGTAGCAGCGCGGCCCTTGCAAAGAGGTTTCCTGTGCGTATTGATCATTGCCTAGGTTTGTGTTTTTGAGAGGCAACAAGGATTTATTTGAGATCATAGAGTTGCAAAGCTAGTAAACACTGATTAGGGCAGAAACCCAAGTAGTGTTTCTATTATGTAGTGGTGGCAAGGGGATTTTGTGAGAAAGGGAAGGGAAATAATTACACAGATAGAAGAATGAAAATCCTATTGGGGGTAATAAACTGTTCTTTCTTCTTTGTACCTAGTACCGATTCTAATGCATGTCCATCATCACGTCACTGTGGTCAGGTTGGCTTTCCTGTTGGCGCTACCCACAGCTGTTTGGGAGATGGTGTTGGATTGGCTCAGTCCAAAGGTTATTTTGCCCAAGTCAAACATTCTAAAGGTTCGAGGAACAAGACATCCAGGGCTGCTCTTCTGGGATGGTGGCTCCAACTCCATTTGCAGATGGCTCTGTTTATGTCATTTTTCACAAGCTCCATGTACCCGAAAAAACTTCTGCACCAGCCAAGCATGTCAGTGGCGCTCAGTCTGCCAGGGCTCGCTTTTGGGGAGACATGTAGGCTCCAGAACGACGAGTCTATGGATTATTTAACCATTCAGGATTCAGGAAATGTCAATCCAGGTATTCAGTGTAGTAACCCTGCCCTCCCCCACCGAACTCCCACCGAACCCCAAACCTTGCCTCTGCACTGCAGTCTTCGTTGCCCGGCAGGGGTGTCCAACCTTTTGGCATCTCTGGGCCACACTGGAAAAAGAGTTGCCTTGAGCCACACGTTAAATACAAAAACACTAATAAAAACTGATGAGCAAAAAAAGGTTTTAAGTAAATTTACAATTTTGTGTTGGGATGCATTCATAGCCACCCTCAACTACATGCAGCCCACAGGCCACAGGTTAGGTGCCCCTGCCCTAAAGCATTGTGGGAAGTGTAGTCCAGAGGTGTTCCCTGTGGCCCGCAAACATTTTTGCTGCAGGGAGGCAGGCGCCTAGGTTTTCACTTAGGCAGTTTACATTGTGATTGGAAGATTTTGGTGACACAGCCCCTCTAGACTCAGGAGTAGATGTTCTGTCCTGCAAATCTGTGCTCTGAGGGAGGAGAGTGTGGGAGGGCAGAGGCCCGAACCTGACTCCTCACCCACCACACCCCAGCTCTGTGACCCAGGCCAGGTTGTTTCTCCGGTGCCTTTGGTGTCCTGTCAGTGAGATGGGAATGGCAGGGCAAGCGGAGCTCAGTACCTCGGTGCTGTCAGCAGGGTAGCTGGTGTTCCAATTCTGAGCTTCAGGGAGGAGGGAGGGACCCGGGTGCCTGGTGCCGTAGATAAGGAGGGAGCTGCTATTTTTATTTGCATAGTTTGAGGAATGGTTTAATAACCTGGAAATACCAGGGGAGCCAAGTTGCCCCCAAAAGCTGTGCATGTTCTGAGTCAGAGTGTTGGAGTGGTAACTGGGAGCCATGTGCTCAGAAAGGGCCCCTCCATGCTTGAGTGGGGGGACACTGTACTGACAGCCGTGGGTCCCTCCAGCCCATGGAGGATGAGCGGTGGCCTGCTGTCCAAATGAGGGGTGTGATGAAAGCTACACGGAGGGGCCCCTTTGAAAAGTGTTTGGCTTTGGTGTCTTCATGAAACCTGGCAATGGGTGCATCCGGGAGGAGGGGGCGGTGCTGTGACATAAAGGTGCTCAGATGTGAGCTGGATGGTGGGCCACACTGCACTAAGGAAGGAAGAAGCAGCTGTGTGTCTGGGGGTGGAGGGAAGGAGGGGAGGGGTCAGTGAAGCTGAGACAAGTTGGGAGGATGAGGCCCCACCTGTGCTGGGCAGATGCACGGGGAGCAGGGCTGGGTGGAGGGCTCTGGGGCTGGGAGGCCCTGGGTCCAGAAGCAGAGGGACACAGTGTGATTTGTCCCTTCTGACCCCACCTTCCCACCAGTGTGTCAGCCACCTTGACCTTTGTACAAGGAGCAGATCTGGACATTACCTTGAACTTAGTATACACTTTGTCAGCTAAAACTGGTTTCTTTCTTTTTTCTTAGTACCCCGCCGAAATCAGGAAGTATGAATACGACCCAAATTTTGCAATCCGTGGACTTCATTATGATGTGCAACGGGTAGGTTTAATCCTCATGTTTTTCTAGTTGAATGGTGTTTGGGCATAAAAGGTACTCTTGGTGCTTGTCTTTGCTCAACACATAAATTGATTTAAAATTCATGTTCTTTGGGGCTGCAAAACTGAATTCTTCTAAACATCTTTGCATAAAGTCTTTTTCAAGAGACTGTGATTGGAAAAGCACGAATGCACTTAGCAATTTGGGAGATACCGTTTTATTTCCAGTAGGCCCTTTTGGTGTTTGGGGGAACGGCCAGTTGTCATCTCTTTCTGTCACGAGTTGCACAGTGCTTTAGTCAACAAGCAACGATGTCAGAAACTTGCCGGTGCTTCCTTGTTGTGACAACTTAATGTTGGTAGGATTTATAACGACACCTGGAATTCTCATTCAGTGCGCAGATCGCTGGGCGTTACTAACATGTGCCTGTGTTTGTTTTTGAAGGCTGTATTGATGAAGATTGATGCTTTTCATTACATCCAGCTAGGGACTGTCTACAGGTAAGAGTAAGCTCCCTGGCCCAGTCACTGAGCCCTTCTCTCCTGGGCTCTTACAGTTTTCTGCAGAGTGACCCATCCTAGGCATTGTTGCTTGGCTGATTTACCTAAAGCACTTTCCGCAACCACCTTCTCCTCTCTTCTGAAATCTGGGATGGCTCTGCCCTCTCTGGAGACCAGAGTCCACCTCTCTTAGGTTTCCTGTTAGTGCCCTCTTTTTGCACACACACAGCCCCTTCACTCACTGGGTTGGTTACAACTCTTAGCTGCAGGTGACTGAAACAGTGCGGGCAGGCTAAACGAAACACAGTGTTGGCTCACTGCTGGTATAGTCCAAGGGCAGTGCCCGGCACAGGTGTGGCCGGTTCCCGGGCCTAAACTGATGTTGTCAGCACTCTTTCCATCTCTGGGCTCTCTTGCTTTCAGGGATAGCTCCCTCTGGGGCAGGCCCCTCCCTGTGGAGTCACCAGGCTTTCCAGGTCTAGAGGAAAAGGCGAGTTTCTCTTCCCTACAGTTGCAACGGTCTCAGAGGGAGTGGATGCTAGGCAGCCTCAAAGAACATGTGCTCCTTTCCCCGGAGTTCTCCTTTCTCCCTGCTTGGCATCTGTTCATGCCGGTAGCCCTTCTACCAGGATAGTTTCCTCCTTCTCTGCTTCCTGAAATCCTGACCCTGCTTCAGGGCCGACTTGTGGTGAGGCCTCGCCTCACCCCTCAGCCCGAAATGGTTTTTTTCTTCGCTCTTCTGGGGCCACATGGTCCTGTGCTCTTAATTGTCTAGTGCGGCCAGGTGCCCGTGACTGTGGATAGAGAGGGGTGGGCCTAGCGTGGAGGCAGGGAGGTCATCCGGCAGAATTCTTCTACCTTTTGTATTTTCCTTCCAAGTGTTAAAGCCGGGGGAGGGGTGGGGGTGGGGGTGGGGGGTGGGTGGGAGGGGTGTGCACAGCTGACTGCTGCCACCTGAGCTCCAGCTGTTTCCCAAGGTCACCATCTAGAATGATCTGGTCTAGTGCCAGTGTCTTATCTGATTTCTGGAACAAAGATAAGCGGAAGTACAGTGCCTCTTTTGTTTTCAAAGGCTAATAGTTGTAACAAGTTAATTGAGATTGGAGGCAAAATAGTAATGAATCCACTCGGATATTTTTAAAAGTTATATGAGGGTGGAGAATGGAGGCAAGAGGCTGAAATTAAATTTTCATTAAAGTGACCTATCAATTGTAAATTATCTTTTGTATGTGTTTTAATATTGGCCAAGTGATCTTTTTACTTTGGGCAACCTCTTTGTATTAGGAACTAAGGTTCTTACTGAGAAATCTGTACTCCTGTTGTAGCACAGCGGGCTGTTTGGCCCATTCGTTCTGTGGCCCCTCATCACGGTGTCTGTTTCTCCAGCACCTTCTCTCCTTAAGAAAGGGGTAGGGGAGCAGACCTTCCCCCTTTAAAACTCTAGAGCACGAGGTTCCAGGTGAGGAAATATGAGACCACTGAGCCCTGGGTGAACGCATCTGCTCTCGGTGCTGGTGGCAGAGGCAGAGCTAAAATCCAGCCACTGTGATTCCAGAATTAACTTTTTCCTGTGTGCGGAGGAGCAGGATTCCTTTGCAGATTCTCCTGCAGCTCCAGAGGCAGGCAGGTGGTGGGTGTTACCTCGGCTTTTACAGATGAGGAAACTGGCCTTCACTGTCACACAGCATTTGGGTCACCCCTTTCGGGGGTGGTGCCCAGGCTTCCTGCCTTGTGTCATGGGGTTTAGTCCACCCGAGCCTCATGCGTTACTTTTTCCATCTCGGCATTGACCTTTGGGTAGAGTATCAGAGGGCACAGGAGGATGGAGATAGGACCAAGCCTTTCTCACCCTAATGTATTAAAAACATTAACCCCCCCTCCCCAAAATAAGTTGTTGGAAGGCCTTGTACCTTGTTGAGGGAGGCAGTGTGACACTGTAGTTGAAGAGCCACAAAGCCTGGGACCCAGTGCTGACCCACCATCTTCTACTTGGGTGACCTTGGGGAAGGTGCATGACCTTTTTGTGCCTCAGTTGCCTCTGCTGGGAAAAATAAAAAAGGAGTAATAGTGTCGTTCCCCTAGCACTGCTGAGAATGAGGTGGAGGACTACATGGAGCTCATATCCGGCGTATGGTAGGTGCCATGTAACAGTAACTATTATTTTTCTGCCCTTGTTACCGTAAGAACGGCAGCGGTAGTAACAGTAGCAGCGTTCTGCCGGTCATTTGTAGCAGTTACTGGTGGCACATCCTGCCCCCTTGTGACAGAGTCTGACGCCTAGGTTGGAGAACCCCGGCCGTTGCCAGCGGTGTGACAGTCATTGCTCTTGCTGGCTGGGCTGTTAAACTGCACCACTTGTCATTCTTCCAGGGGCCTCAGCGTTGTCCCTGACGAAGAAGTCATTGACATGTATGAGGGGTCCCATGTGCCTTTGGAACAGATGAGCGACTTTTATGGAAAGGTAATGAGAAATGCTTCCTTTATTTCAAGCAGCCTGTGTTTTTCCTTCTCAAAGCATGGCCCGGGAGGCTGAGGAGCTTGGACTCCTAGACTCTGTGACTGCCCACAGGGAACTGACAAGGAAATCTGTGGGTTCTTTCCCCATTCTCCTTCCTGTGCTCTTTCCTCCCTTCCCGACGAGGGCTCTGTACGCCTTCCTTGGACCTACCCTCTTTGCCACCACCTCCCCGAGGTATCCCCACTTTCTGGATTAAGTCACTGGGGGCTGTAGTGTGGTGGCTGTTGCCTCCCCTGAGATTGAGGACAGCAGGTTACCCTGAGCCTGAAGAGAACCCTCTGCTTCTCAGCTGTTTGTGGTTCTCTTTGCTCTCCGCATTTTTGCTTCCTGTGCTCTCGGATGCATTGTCTTGTTTGCATGGTTAAAGTGCAGTAGAAGGTGTCTGATCAGCCAATAAACTGTTGTGATGTGCAGGCATTCAGAGCAAGGTTCTTTTTCAAGCTCACACAGAGGCTTGTGAGGGGCTCAAACCCAGGAGAGTTAAGGGGCTTTTCCTGCCATTCCAAGGGCAGCAGCCTGTTGCCCGGTTCTCCTCTGAGTCCGATGAGAGTGTGAGCCAGGAGTTGAACAGAGTGGAAAGGGGGAGGCTGGCTAGACTTTGGAGGGGGCATCGGGCATTTCCTCAGATGTGCCAGTTACACTTAGAGTGCAATGTCAGCTCTGTTGTGAATGATAAGAGCAAGGTGAATATTTTTACTTTTTATTGTTAGAATCTTCCTTTTCTCATGGAGAGGGATGCAGATGTTGACCAGAATGCCCCTCAGTGAAGGTCATATCTGGTTCTGCTGGGGTGTTGGTCTCCATTTCTAAAGTGTGCTGCCCCCCCACCCCCACAGAGTTCCCACGGGAACACCATGAAGCAGTTCATGGACATCTTCTCACTGCCGGAGATGACCCTGCTGTCCTGCGTGAACGAGTACTTCCTGAAGAACAACATTGACTATGAGCCTGTCCACCTGTACAAAGACGTCAAGGTTGTGTCCACAGTAGGAGGCTGCGGTCTCCCATCCCTGCTGTCTTTCTGTGGAAGGAACAGAATTTTTAGGCTCCTTTGTAGGTTAGGTATTTGAAATAGCCCTTTGTCTGGGAGCTCTTGTGTTTGTGGTTTGTCCCTGAAAATTGTAAGATGTTATGTTAGGAGAATTAGAAATCAGTCCAATTTGTTGTTAAAAGAAGAGGGTGCTCATATTGTTTCCTAGATTTCTAATTCTTTCTGACCAAGGGAGGGCCAGGGCACCTGGCTAGAGAGGCTAGTGCTGACTGCAGTCCAGTCTGTACCCAGCTCACTCTGAGCCCGGCCACCGGCTGGGGGGGACTCTACACAGAGACGTGGCATTTCCATCTTAGGTGGTGCCCCAGGGCCTGCAGGTGCCCACAGGGGGCCCGTCTTCCCCTGCACACACAGGTTCCATGTGGGCTTCCTGAGGCCCCACAGAAGCTGGGTGCTGAGATCCACTCGGAGAGAGAGACTGGGAAATCTAAGTATTTATATGCATGTACACACACCTCATTTATATAACTTTGTACTTATAGATTTTAATTCACGTTCGTGTGTTTATTTTATTTGTTTATTTATTTATTTATTTATTTTTTATAGTTGTTCAAGTACAGTTGTCTCCATTCCCCCCACTCATGTGTTTATGTATGTTCTTTAGGCCGAACTTTTTTCAGTCTTAAAAATGTTTATGGATTATTTATTTACTATATATTTCTTATATATTTCTGAGCATGTTATGACAGTGTTTATATAAAATATATAATACATATTTATTTACACATATGAATTTTTAAAAGATCAATATTCATTTACTACAATGTTTTAATTGTATGTTCGTGACTGATCTGAAATTCTCGCTGCTCTGCATCCTGGGTTTTAGGCAGATAAAAGATGACTTGTAGTTGCTCATTGTCAGTCTGGTGTTAGGTGAACTGAATTTAAATATTTAGCTTCTAGTGTCCTTTTCGTGCACATGAGCACTTCATTTTTAAGAAACTTTAAGAATCACTTACGGTTATGTAGCCCCTTGCCCTCATGAGGAGAGCTGTTTGTTTAAAAGTTCAGTTTTTACTCCGAGTATTGTGACCACCAAGAGTGAACGTGTAGGCAGGGTTTTTCTGTGTTCAGGCTTTGTTCTGAGTGCTTTATGCATTTTAACTGATTAAATCCTCACCGTAATGCCTTGAGGTAGATCTATTATTGTCACCCTCATTTTATAGATAAACTGAGGCACAGAGGGGTTGTGTAGCCTGCCCACAGTTGAATAGCTAGGAAACAGGAGAGCCTAGATTTCAAACCAGGAGGTTTGGCTTCGGCTTGCTCTTCACCATGGCCTTGTGCCGTTGTCACGTTGAACTGGGCCTGTGCTGGAAGGTGATCGAGGCTGAGTTCACAGCCCAGGCTGTGCATGCTTGACAGAAATCGCCCACCAGTTTTCTAAGGCTTATGGCCCAGTTTGTCTGCACCCCAGCCCCTGCCACAGGTGCCTCCAGGGCTGCCACCTATGTAGAGGACCTGCTCCTTGTCACCTGAGAGTGGGGCTGTGCTCCGACACCTGCCAGGCGTTGGGCTGCCACACCCCTGAGCCTGTCAAAGGGTTAGCTGCGTCCTCATCCTCGTGTCCGCAGGCTGGACCCCGGCTCCGCCTCAGTTACCCTCCCCCTGACAGCTCTCGCCTCGCTGGTGACGCTGAAGGAGGAGCACCCATCCTGTCCTCGGTCTCTGCCTCTTTTCCTAGGTGTCTGAGCCTGCTGTTGGGATCTCGGGAAGGGTGCAGAGATGAAAGGCACAATGAGGCCCCTGGCCCAGACGACCTGGACTCATTTGTTCACGATGCTACATGTAAATGATGTTTGTCGTCTGGGGCTTTTTTCAGAGTTACCCACATAGGTTACTTCCTCCCAGTGACCCTTTTGCAGACTGCATTGAAAACTGCCACTGTCACTTGAGTTTTCCCCACAGGGGCCACCTTATGGTAAGTGGGCCAGAGTTCAGATTCCGTTTGCTGCTTGGATTGCCAGGCTCCTAATGACAGATGTCATCGTGAATGCCGTCTCACTTGTATTGTTACTCAGGCTCACACGTTCGCTGATTAAAAATGTGTCTTGACAGGACTCAATTCGAGATGTGCACATCAAAGGAATCATGTACCGAGCCATCGAAGCAGATATTGGTACGTACTCAGCATTACCATGAAGATCGTCTTGGGCCTGCCCTTGACCATGGCACCGTGCAGGCATTTTACTTTCCTTGCTGGTGCTGAGCAGACGCTGTAGCCCCTTTCTGGGGGCTGTGCAAGGACCCTGCATCCTTGAGTCTCGGGCATCTTCCTCCCCTTTGCTTTAGAACTTGACATAATCCTCACTCCAAAGGAGAGGCGCTGGCAGCTGCAGCCCCTTAGGTTTTTCCCCTTAGACCGAGGAGGGAGGGTCTTGGCTACTGACGCGTCAGGTCAGACGCTGACAGCCCACCCTGACCCTTAGGAGTGTTTTCTTCCTTAGGAGCGTTTTCTTCCTTAGGAGCATTTTCTCTTCCCCCAAGTGCCCTGGACGGCGCTGGGCCCGCAGGCCCTGCAGGCCCCGTTCAGTAAGCACCTGCAGGTTGAGTGGCCGCATGCTGAATCTCTGTGTGGATTTTTCTTTTGCTCTTAGAAAAGTACATCTGCTATGCTGAGCAGACCCGCGCAGTGCTGGCCAAACTGGCTGATCATGGCAAGAAGATGTTTCTCATCACCAACAGCCCCAGTAGCTTTGTGTAAGTTATTCTGTGTTTCCCGGCTTGCTTCCAGCTCCCTGCTTGTACTGCATTTCACAGTTGGAAATTCGCGAGAAAAAGTTGAAACACAGTTTATCCCTTCAGTGTTAGACTAACCTGGCTGATGTGTTGTTTAGGGACAAAGGGATGCGGTACATCGTGGGAAAGGACTGGAGGGACCTATTTGATGTGGTCATTGTTCAGGCCGAGAAGCCAAACTTCTTTAATGATAAGCGGAGGTGAGTATCTGTCTTTCCAGGGGACCAGATTTTGCTCATTTGCTGCTGTGAGTACTTAAGATTCAGTGTATCTTGGAGAAATTCTGTTGGAAATCACAAGCATCTGACATTAAAGCTTTTGATTTTTAATTCTTCTAGCAAATAATTTCAGGGACGGTGAGATTAGTGTGTAACACCTCAGACATATTGAAATGGTTGTGGGGCAAGGGGTCCCAGCACAGCGCTGTCCCTCACTGCACCCATTTAATTTTGCCTTTGTTCTGGGTGTCTGGAATAAGAGCCGGATAATCCTCCACCTATATTCATCTCTGTTATTTTATAACGATGGAAGTTCAGCAATATCCATATGAGGGGGTATTATGCAGCCATAAAAGTGTATTTGGGAAAAAATCAGTGAGCGTGCATTATGACTGTAAAAATGATATATGAAGAATATGTAATCACGTGGGAAATTCCTCACAACCTTAGAGAAAAAAAGATATGACCAGTGCACACAAATGATCCTCATTTTATGTCCATTAGAAAGGAGAAAGATGCAGATGTAAAAAGACCATAGACAGCTACTGAAATATGTTTATTCCTACATCCTAGAATTATGGGTGATTTTCCTTCTCTCCATTGTATTTTTTTGCATTTCCAGTATTTTTTGCAGTGAGTTTCTATTTTTCTAATCAGAAAAGCAATTCAAATAAGTGTTACCTTAAAAAACTACAGGCAAACAATCTCCTTGTCCTTTGGACTAGCACCCCCAGCGTGAGGAACGACTGGTATTTCCCATTTTCCCTCATAAAATAGTACGCCTGTCCTCTGATTGACTTCATGTCTAGAGCGCCTGAATTTCAAGTACAAAGCTGGATAGATATACTAAGGCAGCATTTCCATAAGCGTGTGTGTGTGTGTGTGTGTGTGTGTAACAGATTTTGTTTTTGCAGGAAACCGATTTTTTGTACAAACTTGGCAAATCTGGGTTGAAGACAGTTTTTCTGTATAGGAAGGCTTTGCATAGCCATTGGTAACTTTTCATAAAAGGAACATGTATAGGGCACAGTGTTTTCCAAATGTATTTGACCCTGGAGTTCTTTGTCCACTACATGCGCTTGGAAACTGGGCTCGCAGCTTGGGAGATGTGGCCCAGGGCCAGGGGCTGTGTTAGGGCTGGTTCCAGGCTCTCTCATGCCACTGCAGCCCCTTCGTGTCCCCAGTGAGTGACCGTGTAGTGTTTCATACAGCAGATGGCCCGCATCATAACGCTTCCTGTTTCTGTTCTTAGACCTTTCCGAAAGGTGACCGAGAAAGGCGTCTTACTCTGGGATAGAATCCACAGGTTGCAGAAAGGCCAGATTTACAAGCAGGTACCTCATGACCAGTCTGTTCTGTTTGTTACTTTGCTTTGTGTGGTCAGCAGCACCGATAACAGCTGACATCCGGAGGCCTCCGCCGGGCCGGGGCAGTTCTGAGCGCTCTGCTGCAGTGGACTCTTTACGACTTGGTGGCAACATTTAAGCTGAAGTCAATATCTCAATGAACTTACACTGAACAGTTTCTTCAAGTAAAATGTAAAGCATGACTCCTCATAGTATATAACATTTAAGTACTGGTAGCAAAGCTTAGAAGTTTTTTTTTTTAAGAAGCATTTAATCACATGGCCTGGTACTTGCCCAAATGAGTAATTCTTTCCTGACAAGCTCTGTTTTATCTACAGCTTTAATGTATTTTGGTGTTGTGTGTAAGGCTTGCAGATGTTTGTTTAGTTAAATGATGGCATTGCTGACTCTTATTGAACAACTGAAATAAGTTTTTTTTATTTTCTTTTTACATGATACATTTCTGGTGGGTTTCTAACAACCTGCTAGATTTGGCATTAAGTGTATTTTCTAGGCCTTGAAAAAATTAGCTTTGATAACAGCCATTCCACTTCTAGGACGTTAGCCTAAGAAAATGGTTAAGATGTAGCTAAAAACCTGCTGTAAGGATGAAGTTACTCACAGAATAGATAGTAAAGTCAAGGAGAACAAAATACGTGTCTGACGTCAGGGAACTGGTTAAACGAGTCGTGGTATACTACCGGGACCGGATGTCACACGGCAGGCCAACATTTGACCTGGAAAGATGTCACAGACTGGTAGGCGTGAACGGAGCGTTGCAAAGAGGTGTGTGCCATGTGACTCTTTTCTGACGAGTACATTTGATGTACAAGAAAGGCCTGGAAGATTTCATACCAACATGCTTTTATCTTTGTATTTTGATATTTAAAATAAATGATAGAGGTGAGATGACTTTTGTGAAGTTTTTAAAAAAATAAGTGTTGTGGACCATGGGTTGTACCTCGGACTCTGCACCTGTCACAGATATAATAGCTACATTTTCCTCATTGCAGGGCAACTTGTATGAGTTTTTGAAGCTGACCGGATGGAGAGGATCCCGAGTGCTGTATTTCGGTGACCATATATACAGTGACCTGGCGGTGAGGGGAGCCTTCCGTCCTAGTTCTGTGTTGGGGGACAGACGTGTTAGTCCCCCTTGTTAGGGAAATTCTCTTTTGGTTAGGACAATTTTTAGGCTTTCATAAAAATGAGGAGTAGGCCACATTTTTTTTTCTATGTCTCATATTTTACAGAACAGATGGATCAGTCATGAAAAAGATAAATTTTGGGGGAAATGATGGAAGTTAGCAATTGACTCAGGAGTTTATCAGAAAAATCTTTGAATTTAAGTGATGGTAAGAAATCAATGCCATTGTTCTTTCCTTTTCCTTTTAATGTGTCAGAAACACACAACTGCAACAGAAAAGCTCAGAGACCTCAGCCAGGGCTTCCGTTGCCAGCCTGTTGCTTCGAAAACCGGCCTTTCTAGGAAACAACATTGTGTGAACATGAGACTTTTCTTGCCCCTTGGAAGGACCAGGGGAGCATCACAGGACTTCAGTTGTGTGATAAACCTATAATTGGCCCTGGCTGGTGTAGCTCAGTGGATTGAGCGCGGGCTGCGAACCAGAGGGTCGCCAGTTCGATCCCCAGTCAGGGCACATGCCTGGGTTGCGGGCCAGGTCCCCAGTGGGGGCCACGTGAGAGGCAACCACACATTGATGTTTCTCTCCCTCTCTTCCTCCCTCCCTTCCCCTCTGTCTAAAAATAAATAAATAAAATCTTTAAATAAAAACAAAAACAAAAAACCTATAATTGGAACAATATCTAATTGGAGGTAGAGGGGGTCGATTCCAGCACCTGTGTGTAGTGACACCTTTCCCAGGTGACTCCTGCAGATACCTGTGTAACCACATTTGCCCAGGGGGCTGAGGTCTAGTGGAAGGAACCATGGTTCAGAGTGAGAAGACTGAGGGTTTCCACCCCAGCTCTACTGTTTATTCGCTGGGTGACCTTGAACACTTCCCCCAAGCCCTGATGTCCTCATGTGTAAAAGGGCTGAAATAAGATGATGGATATACAAGTGCTTAGTAAAGGAGAAACGCAAAGTGCTGCCCACAGGATGTCGGCATTCCCAGAATGTCAGGCCATGTGACATGGCATCACGGGCGTTTGCCTCTTGCTATGGGCCTTGAGGAGAGACTTTGTGCTACCCTGAAGTCACGTGAGTGCATGGCCCTGGGAGGTGCCACCACATGCACACATGCATACAGGTCTTAGCATTCTGAGAGGTGCTCACAAAGCAGTCGTTCTTCAAGGGTGATCCTGTGGCATCAGCATTACCTGGGACCTTGTTAGCAATGCACGTTCTCAGGCCTCGCCCAGGACCCACTGAGTCAGTGCCTCTGGGGGCAGGGCCCAGCCATCTGTGTTTTAACCAGCTTTCCACACTAAAATTTGATACCAGGGTAATGCTGGCCTCACAACTAGTTAGGAAGTGCTTCCTCCTCTTCAGTTTCTGGTAGAGTTGAGGGGGATTGATAGTAATTCATCTTTAAATGTTAGAATTCACCAGCGAAGACATCTGGTTCTGGGATCTCCATAGTTGGAAGTTTTTTGGTTACTAATTCAGTCTCCTGACTAGTTAGAGGTCTACTCAGACTTTTTATTTCTTCGTGACCCAGTCTGGGCAGGCTGCGTGTTTCTAGGAATCTGTCCAGTTCATCCAGGTTATCCAGACATCGTCAGCACAGTTTATAGATAACCGGGCCCTTTTTAACCCTTCTTATTTCTGTGGAATCAGTAGAAGTGGCGCCACTTACATTGCTGATTTTACGAAATTGACTTTCCGCTCTTTTTTCTTAATCAAGGTAAACGTTTGTCAACTTTGTAGATCTTTTTAAAGAACTAACTCTTCTTGGTCTTGATGACTTTTTTCCTGTATTTATCTCTGATCTAATTTTTATTTTTTTTCTTTGCTAGCTTTCAGTGTGGTCTGCCAGTTCCCTAAGGTGTAAAGTTAGGTTGGTTTGAAACCTTTCGCTTTTAAGGCCAGTGTTTGTCGCTGGAAACCTCAGCCTCAGCACCGCGTTTTCAGTGTCCCCTAAGTTTGGGTGTGTTGTGTTTGCATTTTGATTTGTCTCAAGGTTTTTTCTAATTTCCCTTGTGATCTCTTCTTTGACCCATTAGTTAAGAGAATGTTGTTCAATATCCACATATTTGTGAATTTTCTAGTTTTTTTCCTGCTCTTGAGTTCTAGTTCCATTTCTTATGAGCAGAAAAGATATCTTGTATGATTTTGATACTTTTAAATTTTTCAAGACCACTTGACAATGAGTGTTTACTTGCTTGAGGGCAGGGATGTGTCTGGTTTTGTTCATTGTTTTATCTTCAGTATCTAGCACAGGGCCTGACAGATGGTACTTGATAAATATTTGCCAAATGAGGGCAAGACTGACCTTTTAGTACAGTGATTGTGTATCTTAGATTTTCCAGGGCAGAGTTGACACGAGAGAGTCTGGCCTATTGACAAATCCTGGGGTTATAATATTTGAATGAAAAATGTGATCATGCATGTTTATGTTGTATGATCATGCCAAGTTTGATAGTATGGTTCCCCATGACCCACTGGGCCTGGCGCCCAGGGGGAGCTCCCCAGCCTTCTGTGGATGAACTGAATGAAGACCTTCAGTAGCATCTCAGTCCAGTCGCTTCCTGCCCATGACCTAATTGTTGCTTTTCAGGCCATGGTTAGTGATTCCAGACCCTGTGATTCTGCAAGGACTGTGACTCATAGCAGTTATTTCCAGAACAGAAATTGCCTTGGGACGAAATGATCAAAGCCTTGGGCTAACTTGGTTTTAATTAAATACAATTGATTGAATTTGGCTTGGTTAATAACTGACCATTACAATTAAAAAGTAATTCAATGAAGGCCTGTTGTGTCTGGGAAAGAGAATGAAATGGTTTCCTCGGTGGTGGTTAATGTTGACTTTCTATGGTCTTGGCTTTCAGGATTTGACCCTGAAGCATGGCTGGCGGACTGGAGCCATTATCCCCGAGTTACGGTCTGAGCTCAAAATCATGAACACGGAGCAGTACATCCAAACGATGACCTGGCTGCAGACCCTGACCGGGCTGCTGGAGCAAATGCAGGTTTGGGATCTTTTCTCTCCTACTTTTTCTTTAGCCTGAAGTTAGTCCACTGGTCAAAGTTAATTTAGGTATTTTTTATTTAATTGTGGTTATAAAGTAGGAGGCATAAGTTAGCCTGCAGAATAACTACTGGGATTATTTTACCCTTAAGAGTTTTTCCAATTTCCCTGAAGAGACCTTTAAAAACACTCCCAGAGCCATTTGGAGAGAGAGCTTCGTGGGGACCCTGTGCAGGTGTTTGTCTGTGTCCCTCTGGCAGGTCCCCTGTCCTGACTTTCCCACTAAAGCCCCGTCGGGGGATGTCCTGCGGGGCAGTGGGATTTGAGAACCTCTGCCACCGTTTGGGTCTAGTCCTGGTCCTGCCTTCAGCCTGCAGTGGTCTTGTCTGTTCTGAGCCTCAGTTTCCCTTTCTGTAAAATGAAGCATCCGGTGGAACGAGCACTTTGGGCTATGCCCCACGGCTTCCTGGAAAGTCTCAAAACAAGAGTCAGGGTCCCTGTGTGCAGTCTTCATTTGGTTTTGAAAGTAACACTGACAATGAGGTGGCCCACTGCAGAGCAGTGGCGAATTTTCCTTCCCATAAGTCATGTGGCCAGTCTCCTAGCCTGTGACGATGTCTCTCTGTGGCGGCTGTGAGCCCCTGTCCAGTCTCACGAGGTACCTGCTGTCTTGCTTGGTTCAGCTGCCTGGGCCTGCAGTTATCTCAGCACGCGTGCCGACTCTTTCAGGAAAAGGGGCACGGATGCCCGCTCTCTTTGCTAACACAGCATCTGCCTGTGGCCTGCCAGCTCGCTTTGCACATGGCCAGGGAAGTGCCTTGCCCGGCCCAGCTGGCAGCTGGCGTGGAGGCGGCTGGCAGTGAGCTCGGGCAGAGCTGCGGGGGTGGGGGTGGCAGGCCACGTCCTCACTCCAAGGCACTCGGGTTGCAGAGCATGGAGCCTGCACATCCCCCTGTCTTGCTTCCACGTGCTCAGCTCCATTAGTTCTTGGCCCGTCTCTGACGAGGACTTGTTGTATTTCCTCACCATGCTTGTCTGTGAGATGATTTTCTAAAAATAAAAGGCATTGATTCTGGGTTAATAAAGCCTCAAGTCTGTGTATAGGTCATACAGGAATTATACTCTTTATATAAACACACACACAACCACATGCAGGGTCCAGCAGAAGTAACGCCATTGACTGTGGTTGGTAGGGTACGTGACTGTCTCGCATGAGAGCGACAGCAATTTGAACATTTCACCTAAAATGACATATGGTGTGCTTGAGTATGATATTGTTATGTTATAGGATTGCACACTTATGATTTTATAATAAAGGTTTTGGTATACATTACCAGCTCATAGAAGAGGGGCGTTATTTGTGCCAGACCCTGTGTATATGCATGTATATGTATGTATATATTTATGTGTATGTATGTATCTGTATGTGAGCATATGTACATACATATGTATGTACATGTATTAAAATGTTACGTGTGACACCCTACAGCTTTTTGATCTCGCCATATCCTTTGTAGAGTTTAAATTCTGTAGTGAGGAATTTGTTGATGAAAATGTCAAAGCTCATTAAACCATCAACATCCCCACACGTGCCGGGCCCATCTCCCGGTGCCCCACTAACACACTGCAAGGAGCCTCAGCGGTGCTGCTTCCTGGTGGGGCAGGCAGTGGTCCTGGGCAAGGAACCCAAACTGCAGGCTCAGGGTGCTGTCGGAGAGGCAGAGGCCCTGAGCTGGTGAGCGGGGCAGACGTAGTGAACAGAAGGGCCTTGGCTCCCATGTCAGAAGCAGATGGTTTGCTTGTTTGCTCTTCTCCTTTGGGCCCTATGGCTGCCCCGTGACCGTGAATTGCAGGGAGCCACCTGTCCCCTGTGATCACGTGTACCTCTGACTCTGGCTGAGCCTTTGCTTCTGTTCAGCCACAGGAGCCTTGCGGAGAGACGGGTGAGATCCCATCATTAGGTTGGGGGTAGTTACCGTTCTCTGGGTGCTTTTTGCTCATGTTTCAGCTCAGCTGGAGCGTCCTCTGCTTTTCCACCTGGCTGAGGTGCTCCGCCTTTTTTTTTGCCTTTTACAAAAAACATTTTTTTCCTTAAATATGTTAAAAGATAATACAATATTAAGAAAGCCAGTTTAAAACAAATTATAGTTTTACTACCCTTGCACAAATTAAAGAAAAATTTCCATGTTAATTTCTTAAAATATGCACATATTTTTACATGCTTCCAAAACTGCTATTTCTACTTAACTGCCATTTTCATGTTGATGCATGTATATACTGTGTATAATAGGTAGTTTGTATTAAGTATATGTTTATATAGGTAATGTGTGTCATGGATACATACTGAGGTCTGTCCAGAAAAAGTCCAACCATTGTTGATATAATGAGAACAGTTTACATGACAGGTATCCTGGCAGCCCAGGTGAGGGGACTGGAATGTGGATGTGTGAACAATGACGGCTTCACTGTGTAGTCAGAGGGGTTGGTAGACACTGCTGAGTGAGCATGTGCACTGTGTGGCTGTCACATTCAAAATGACTGAGCAAGTAGAGCAACGAATCTGCATCAGATTTTGTGTTAAGCTTGAACATTCCTCTGCAGAAATATTGGGATGATTCAGAAAGCCACAGCTATGGACAACTGGTGATTGGCAGCTTCATCACAGCAACATGCCTGCTCATGCATCACATCTTATGTAGAGTTTTTTGGTGAAATATCAAATCACCCAGGTGACTCAGCCCCCCTATAGCCCAGATTTGGCACCCTGTGACTTCTGGCTTCTCCTAAAACTAAAACCTCTTTGAAAGAGAAGAGATTTCGGACTGTTGATGAGACTCAGGAAAACACAATGAGGCAGTTGATGGGAATTCCAACAAAGGATTTTGCAGTGTATTGAACAGTGGAATGGATGCTGGGAGAACTGTGTGAGGTCGCAAGGTGCCTACTTTGAAGGGGGGACTGAGGCGTTATTGTCCTATGTACAATGTTTCTTATATCTTCCTCAATAAATGTCTCTATTTTTCATATTACATGGCTGGATACTTTATGGACAGACCTCATATATTTTATGTGGATACATATGCATTATGTACATGCATAGCCTTTAACAATACTTTCATATCTCTAGTTTAGTAGTGACCTTGTTTAAAACCTTCATAATATTCCATTTAACTTGTTAAATCATATTTCTCAGACATTTCAAAACTATTTTGGTAAAGAAGGGAGGTTTGCAACTGGGAAATCTGAAAGTGTATTTTTCATGCAAGTGGCCGTCTCTTAGACTTGAATAAAATTTCTCCAAGAAAATCTGCCTGTTAAAAAATTCTCACTACCTAAGGAGTTTATTTGCATCCAGAACATTCTCAGTAATTAGCGGTGCCCTGCAGGTTCACAGAGATGCGGAGTCCCAGCTGGTGCTGCAGGAGTGGAAGAAGGAGAGGAAGGAGATGAGGTAAGGGCAGCCCGTTCGGGGCGTAGGGCGTCCGCCACCCTGTCTGCCTGTGCTCAGCCCACACACCACGCCTGCCCGCACACATGTCCAACACCCTTTCTTAGCTCCCAGGTGTGACTGTGGCCGCCCCAGTGTCCAGAACCACCTGCTGTCAGTGAGTGACGTGTGACATTTCCTTAAGGCAGCAGTGACCTCCCTCTTACCTCCTGCCCTTGCATTTGTTTCTGTTTTGAAAATCAAACATATATGCTCTTACTTCTCTCACCTAAACAGCCATGCACACTGTATCTCGGTGCCACGTGCCCTGCCAGGCCCCGTCTGATTTGAAAGCCCTGGGAGAAGGAGCCGTTCCTTCCCACCCCTGCCTGCCTGCCTGCCTGCCTTTCCTGTTCGGGCAGCCAGCGGCCCACTTGTTGGTGATGCCGCTGCACAGCGTGGCTCCTGGGACAGAATTGGAGGCGGGCCCTGAACCACAATGAGTTCCTGGGGCTCTTCCAGCCCTGGTGCTTATTTGTCACCATGGCTGTGCCAGGAATGTGCCCGCTCTCAGTGTCATGTGCATGCCTGCTCTCAGGAGAGCTTGTGTGTGTGCATCTTGAGGGAACGGTGATTCAAGGGGCCCTGGACAGTCATGCTTCCCTGAGAGGACACTGTTCACATGATCATTCCTGCTCTTGTGCCTGGCCTCCCCCACCCTGGGCCCAGTGTCTCTAAGGTATGGAACGAGCAGTCACTGCCTGGGTTGTGGCCACTGAGCAGGGCATGGAGAGGGAAACGGCCCCTCCCTTGGTCTGCAGAAGGCATGAAGGTACTGGCTCCATCCACCCTCTTTCCACTCAGGGCCTTGGCTGTCGGGTGCTTGTTCCAACTTGGTTTTCATTCTGACATTGGTATAAAAATGTTGGGTGTGAGGGTGATGGGCAGATAATGTGATCTGACTCTGGGCCCCTTGCCCCTGAAGCTATACCATACCCGGGTGCTACACTCCAGGGACCTTGGGTTATTAGATAAAGGGACCATTCCACCCACTGGAGATTTTTGTTTTGACTTGGAGTTTCTAACAGTGAGTTTTTTTAACAGTGAGTTTTCTAACATATGTCAATGAGTTTTTTCAGTAAAAGTTTAAATACCATTTATGTCACCACCCACAGACCTAGTTGAGGTCTTTTACTTCTGTTTCTTGGTTGTCAGCATCTACTGCCATCATATGATGACACAGCTGCTACCAGCTAGTGGCTTTTGTCACACCGGTACATGAATGATGATGCTTTTTGCCGGGCTTGTAAATGATTAACAGTCATATGGTTTTTAGCCATTTTGCTGGAATATTCTGTGTCCAGGGTTCCTAGCCATCAGATGGCATGCCTGTTCTGTGTGCATGTGTATGTGATGGGGTTTGATATACGCACAGGTACACATGTGTACACCTGCAGGGGCCTAGAGCCTAGGGTGCAGTGAACAGCTTTGCAGAATGCCTGTAACCCAGGCTTCCCGGAAGCAGTGCAGTGTTTGAAGCTGAGTAATGGATGGTGGAGGTTTATTTACATCAGTATAAAAGAATCCTTAACTTTTCTGGTCTCAAAGTGCTTTACTTTGTTTACAATATGCTTTATTTTTCTCCCCTAACTCAGTTTTGTTATAACATGGAGAAGGGGCCTTGGTCCTGTTCTACAGATGAGGGAAGTTCGGAGACTGTGAGAACACCCTGCATCTCTCTACTTTCAGAAGCAGCTCCCGCTTCTCTGTTTGTTTGAAAGTGTGGTGTGCAGACTTAGAGGGGCATGCACTTCGGAACTGCAGCCTCACACCGTGCTTTCCGAGGCCTCAGTGGGCGGTGGGGTTAGTCATTTGGTTGGATGGATGGACAGATTGGTTTTCTGATTCGAGGCCGAGGCTGCTTCTAGGCTAATTTTTCTCCCAGAATGAGGCCTACAAAAGTGAAAAAGTGATGTTAGTTGCAGTAACTTGAACCAAACGGAGTGTTTAGAATCATCCTTTGCTGCGCCCGTCTCTTCTTGATTCCCCAGGGAGATGACCAAAAGTTTCTTCAACGCCCAGTTTGGAAGCTTGTTCCGCACTGACCAGAACCCGACCTACTTCCTGAGGCGGCTGTCACGGTTCGCCGACATTTACATGGCGTCTCTGAGCTGCCTGTTGAACTACGACGTCAGCCACACGTTCTACCCCAGGAGGACTCCGCTGCAGCACGAGCTTCCCGCGTGGTCTGATGGGCCCCACACCTGCCGGCTGCCCCTCCTGCAGGAGGCCCAGGCTAAGTAACCCAGTGCTCACCCGTGGCCATGGCCAGAATCAGCCCCAGCCCCAGCTTGGGTGGACACCACGGGGCTGACTTTGTGTGGATGTGAGTGTTGCTTTTGGCAAAGACACAGATACACCTTTTGATGTTTATTTCATACCTTCTGGAGAGCACTGCCCAGGTGGTTAAGACAGGAGCCAGCAATGCACCAGTCCCACCTTCTGGCACGTGTCGGGCCGAATGGCAAGTGGCAGACGGAAACTCTGCGATCAGTCTTCTTGTTGACCGAGGTGCTGCAGCTGGTGCAGTTAGTTGTTCAAACTTCTTGATGCCATCTCCGTATTCCAGCAGGTGGAGTTTTGAAACTCTTCCTGACCCTGTCCTGGACAACATGCTGAACTTACGTAGGCAGTGCTTTGGGGACAGAGGGACCCAAGGCCGTGCAGCGATAAACCGCCCGCAGAAAGCTGGTGATGGAGTGAGCTGTGCAGCAGCAAAACACGGCAGAGCGCGGCAGAGGTGATCCCACACAGCAGGCAATCCCCCAGGCCTTCGGTCGCAGGGCTTTGACATTCTGGTGCGTCACTTGAAAGAGAAGAGAACAAGAGAAGGGACAAGTTCTGAGCCCTGGATCGTCCTCAGTATCTGCTTCCTGTGTCCTGCCCCACGCTGGGGAGGGACAGATGGTGCCACAGTGATGGGCGGGCTCGCTCTTTTCCCCGGAGAAGGAGGGAAGCACTTCTGGTTACATTTCCGCCAGCAGAACAGACTCAGTAGAATAAGGCTGTAAGCAGCGAGCAGTCAGAGCTGATGCTCGGTGGTGGGCCCCCTGAAAATGCCACCCGAGTGTTGATGTGCTCATTGGAGGACAGAAAATGAAACGGAGAAAAAAAAAAAATCCTTGTAATGAAATGCCATGCCATGACCCTCACTGGGTTGTGTCGGCATCTTGCCAAAATGGAGGCATTACCAAAAACCACCCTTTCCTGGGAGGCAGCGAACACGGCCACCTCGCTCATGACTGGTCGGGGGGACATGGGCTTGCGTTCGGCCCCTCTCTGCTTAGCCATCTCCCACCCTCTGCTCCCCCAGCTTCCTTTCCGGCCATGTTTGTGTGGCTCTTTGGGAGTCGGGGGGGTTTCTGAGGTGTCTGTGTTTAAGTTGGGAGAGCATAAAGGGCATTGAAACTAAGAAGAAAGGGTTAGAAATGACTTAGCTAACTGAGTATTTCTCACGTCTGTCTAAGGACAACGCAAGCAACCTCCATTCTTAAACCTAATGGGTGGCCGGTACAGGAGGGGGGCTTGTGGAGAGTGCTGGCTAATTGAGCATTTTTATTGTAGTAATAAATGTATCTATTGGAACCAGCTATTGACAAAACACTAGCTTGGCATCCCACGGGCTGCCTGCAGAATGCAGGTATTGAATGAGTGCTGCAGCATGCTCTGTAATGCCACTTGGTGTGATGGGGTCTTACTTGTGATATTCTCTTGTATTTAACGGCACTAGTGAAGGTGACCCTTTAGACCCAGTAGGCCCAATCAGTTGGGCCCCTCCTTTTCTGCTAAGTTTTGTTATAAACACAGTGGTCCTGTTCCTTTTTTGGGGAGGGGATAGGCTTTTGTTTATTGTTTGTTAGCTTCTAGGTGTTTTAAGCATCAGAGTTTATTGGAGACTGGCATTTAAGGAACTGCTCAGTGTTGGGGTCCTCAAAGGATATGCTGGTGCTTTTGGCTTCTGCTTTGGAGATGCTGAGTGAGGAAGTAGTTATTTAAAAAAAAAAATCTTAGTTTTTATCTAATCAGAGATTCATTGGATGTCTCCTAGCTGCTGGTTACAGGTGTTTTGTTTATTCTGTTTACTCAAGAATGAAATAGATTGTTTTTAAAACCTGCTTTCAGGGAGGCCCAGGGTAGATGATCCAGGCCTCGGAGTGGGGGGCGGGTGGGGGGAAGAAATACATTTTCTGGGTATGAATAATGGATTTTGCACTTTATTACCTGTTAAGGTTGTGTCTGTGGGCCACGGCACAGGCCAGTACTGCACGCTGCCACATGCACCTGTCTCGGCAGGGCCCCCAGAACGTGTGGGTGGGCTGGCAGCTCAGGTCGGGCAGCCGCCTCTACGTGGAGGACAGTCCACACTCAGTCCTTGTCCACTGGGACTCGGCACACTGCCCCGGGCATTTTGTTCTTTCCAGTTCGTTCCCTCGTGCACAGCCTGATGGGTAAGGCTGTTGGTACCAGGGAAGCGAGTCTATTTTCCACCCTTCAAAATAGTGATTTGGAAAGTGAACAGAATAAAATTAGTTTGCACATTTAAAAATATTTTTCACTTTTAGCATTGGATTGATGGATTTTCTAAGAATCATGGGGACAAAAATTCATGGTCCAAGGGCAGGCCATGCCAGCCGAACACAAGGCATGTGGTGACCGTGGCAGGTCGTCTTGGGAGGGGCCTGCACATTGATTTGCCGGAGTTGCTTCTGTAGATGAAACCTGGCTTTTTAAATATTTCAGGAGTTTGGCTTGGAGCTCCCACTTTTCCTCCTACCGTAATCTTTCTCTTCTGCCGCTGTCGCCATCAATGCCACTAACATTAAATCACCTGTTACTGATTCGGGCCCATCTCAGACTAAATTACTAGCTGCTTTGAACGCATTGGCCCTCTTCATTATTGCAAAGGAGAAATGCAAAGCAATCTTTCCACCCAGCTGATTTAGCTTTGGATGAACCAAATGGGTTTTCCTCCCCGAAGGCCTTTGAATCAACAGAGAGCCGGGCTCAGTATTGGAATTGAATTCCACTGTGCTGAACGCTCATTTGCTGCCAAAGACCCACTTGGGGGCTCTTGTCTAGAATGCTCTAAGGCTGAATTTGGCCAGAGGCAGTGTTCTTTGATTACTCAATTCAACGAGGAGGGAGCCTCTATTCTGCCCTCTTATTATCAATTTCCTCTTGTAGCAATTTTCATGTTTATTTTCTTTTATTTGCCTTAGCATGTGGGAGCTTGGCTCCAAGGTCAGTTAACCTTTAATATCCTAGTGGCTTCAGGAAAGGAAAGGGGGTGAAGTTTCTTTGATGCGGGGGTGGAGGTGTCTGTGAACTTTTCCTGTGTGGGGCCAGATAGTAAGTATTTTCGGCTTTGCGGGCCATGTTCTGTTGCCACTGCTGTAGGAATGGACACAGCTGTTTCATTACAGCTTGACTGATCAAAAACAGGCCACAGGCTGCATTTAGCCCTTGGGTTGTAGTTTGCAACCCCTACTCGAATGGCGAAAAAGCGTGTCATGGACAGCCTAGCTGCGGGGCAGACAGTAGGGGCAGACGGCAGTTCTATAGTAAGTGCACCGTGTTCCCCTAGGAGCACTCTCCGGGCGCAGTTACTTATAGTTACTTCTATGGCCAGTGTGTGTTTCCAGCACATGGTATGGTGTCGTGTGTGATGGAGTTGCCGGGCTCGGGCACTAGTTGAATATACCTCTTATTTTAGTTGTTTGTGGACTATGCTCAAACCGTGACTATGGTGGTGGACTTAGCTGCTCAGATAACCCCTCAGGACTGAAGGACTTAGTCCCTCAGCTGCTGGGCACTCTGGCGGCTGGGCTGGCGGCTCTCTGGGGCTGTCCTGCTGAAAAGCCCTGCTTCCACCGGCCGAGGTCACACCGCCTCCTTCGAGCAGCTCCCTTCCCTTCCCAGGTGTGGATCCCAAGAACACACCCCATAAACTTGCATGTGCATCTGCATCCCAGCGGCGTCTGCTTTCCGGGGAGCCCACCCCACCACAGCGCTTCTGTGCTTTCCTAGTGCTGCGGGAGTGAACTCGGACTTGGGAAACTGTTTTCTAACTGTTTAGTCGAATGACAAACGGTGCCTGTGTGATAGTAGGCACAGTGAGTGCAAACTAGGTAGACCTACTATTTATTCTGAATGTGAATTTGCTATTTATTCTGAATGTTGATTGTATTATATGATAATGAATTTATTGCCAAATAAAAGAGAATTGTCTCATCCAGTTTATTGTAAGTCATCGGTTTTTGTGTGCTTAAGTTAGTGGCAAAACCATAACAAATTCTAATAGAACCAAAAAGGAATATCCCTGGGGGAGGGGGGAGGTTAGGGGTCATTCCCAACTACGCCCATCCCATCATGCTCAGCGAAGCACACCTACCTGGGTGTTTTCAGAGCTCAAAGACTGGCGTTAAGCCGCAGACGGAAGGAAAATCGGCGTGAGCTTGGCTGTAGGTGAGCAGCAAGTGCCTTACCTGGAATTTCTTTTCTCCCACAGACTTCCCTCCTTGAGAACAGGGGGAAGATTGTGGCCCACATTTTTGTCTACCATTAAATTACTGGGACAGCTGGAAATTGGAAGCTGTGTTCTAAGGGGGGAAAATACTGAATAATACTGGATTAGAAGTGAGTGCTATGAAGTCAGATCACTACTGGGTTCTGGATACATTGAAATATTTTGAAGAGGTTTTTGTTTATTTTTTATTTTTTTATACCTGTTTAAGCATGTGTGTTTGTATTTGAACACCTTGGTATCCTTGACTTCTCACTCTGCCAGGACCTTACTCGCATTCACTTCCTCATGGATAGCCAGCTGTCCTTCCTTCCAGTCACTTGCCTTTGGGTACCTGTGATGGTGGTATTGGTGGACCCATAGCAAACCTGTGCCACGTTCTTTCCGGGGAGCGACTTCCTGGATAGGTGGCTTCCTTCCAACCATGGCATGTCGTAGAGGAGATGGTAGGCTGTTCTTTTGCCTGGAGCTGAGGCTTCTTCCCTTTCCTGGAGTTCTGGAAAGCTTACCAGACACTCTGGGGCTTCCAGAACTTTGGACTTGACACGGCAAAAACCCCGATGATGTGGGACAAGGTTATGTGGGCTGTGAGATCTGCCCAACCCAGCCTTTCATTTCTCTGTCCCCGCAGAGATTCCCATGCCCAGCCATTACTACCCCCACCCCCTGCCCCCAGGGACAGTTTGGAAATGTGTGGTTGGTGGGTTGGAGGGCATTTGGTTGTCACAGTCACAGGGGGCCACTTCGGGCACTGTGGGGGCAGGAACCTGGAGTCGAGCACATTCTGCACAGCATGGAGAGTCCTGCTCATCACTAGAATTCCAGAGCGCTTTCATCACCGAAAAGTCAGTCCCACCTCAGAGCGGTTAATCCCATTCTGCCCTTCTCCAGTCCCTGGTAACCATGAACTAATCTACCTTCTGTCTCTGGGCTTGCCTATTCTGGAAATTTCATGTGCATGGAATTGTGCCATATGCGGTCTAGTGTGGTCAAGGTTCATCCGTGTTGTTGCATGTT
This sequence comes from Macrotus californicus, assembly GCA_007922815.1. NCBI lineage: Eukaryota > Metazoa > Chordata > Mammalia > Chiroptera > Phyllostomidae > Macrotus > Macrotus californicus. Next base: position 28,240 of record VMDR010004654.1, read on the forward strand.
TCAGCACTTAGGCCCCTTTTGGGGTGGAATGGCATTTCATTCTTGGATATACCACAATTCGGTTGTCTATTCATAAGCTGATGGGCATTTGCATTGCTTCCATTTTTTGGCTATTTTGAATAATGCTTCTCTGAACATTATTTTTATATATATACATACACACACGTTTTCATCTCTCTTGGGTATATATATGCCTTGGACTGCAGTTTCTGGATCACACGGTATCTCTGTGTTTAAGTCTCTGAGGAGCTGCTGAACTGTCCACAGCGCGGCACCTGTTACACTGCCCAGCAGAGCACGAGGGCCGTGCTCTCTCCACACCCTCGGCAGCACTTGTCATTATCTGCCTGGTCACAGCCGTCCTAGTGGTTGGGATGTGGTATCACTGTGCTTTATTATGTCTTAATACACACACAGACAAAACGGAATTAAAAAAGTCGTGAGGCAGAGGTCGGCTGCTGAAGAGACCCGAGTTAGGTCCAGTCAGCGGATTTTATCTTCGACGCTTGACCCCTTCAATGGCAAACAGCATTTTTGTTTCCCAAAACACTAGATTTGTTCCACAGGCTTTATTTCTGGTCCATAAACATTTACTGAGCACACTGCATGTGGCAGACACCGTGCTAAGGGCTGAGATACAAGATGAATAAGGCAGGCGCCTGCCTTCGGGAGCTTACAATCTAACAGGAAAATAAGACAAGGGCATGGCTACTATCGAGTTGGGTGGAAGGTAGTAAGCCATCTAAGAGCACACAGGAAAGACGGTGGAAGGTCAGAGGAGGGAGAAGTCCCCTGAGTTGGTGGGTGGATTTCACAGGGTCCCTCACCCACAGAAACAAAACAGTCCCCCAGAGGGACCAAGGAGATGAGGTATGGCTTGAGAACTCCATACACTGCACAATGCTAAAGGACCTTCCGGTCCCCAGAGGCAACGGGGGGCTGAGGATTCACAGTTGACAGCCTCTGTGAGGAGGCTGCAGGCGCCCAGGCAGTGGGAGCGAGGCTGGCGGCAGCGGGGCTGGGCCCTCACAGCGCCCCCAGGGGGTCACTGCCCTCCAGCTGCTGGTCTTCAGAGGAGTCCTGGGGGAAGAAAGGTCTGTGAAACACGCTGGAGGGCCCACGACCTCTCCAGGTTGAGCATCTCCTTTGGCCACAGGTCTGAGACCCAGGTGGGTTTCAGGACACTCTACCCCAAAATAGGACACCTTGGCATATTAAATGTCTTAAGCTGAAAGAATTTTTAAAAAAATGGCAGAAGCAGGGAAGTCATTCTGACCTCCCCCATTGTCCCCAACACAGGTCATAAAACTCCCCTGTGAAAGGCCCCTCCTTGCACTCAGAGGAAAGAAGACACTCTTACCACCAGAGACAGGAATGTGGGGCCAGGAGACCTGTACAAACCAACCGTGTTCAACCTCCCTTACCTTCCTAGTTACTGCTTCACCACGTACTACCCAGGCCCCAAACTCTTCGTCTTTTCCATTCTTCACAAATGTATTGTTTCTGTATTTAAAAGGCATAAAGGCTTCCTGCTCTGGTCGCTTCATTCTCTTGTGAAGCCTCCCATTTACGTGTAAACATTCAATAAAATGGTGATATGCTTTTCTCTCGTGAGTCGGTCTTTGTCAGTTTACTTTTCAGACCCAGCCAGGGTCTCTAAGAGGGCTAAGGAAAACTCTTCCCTCCCCTAGAGCCTAAAATACAGCTCTGCCCCACATGCCCCGTGCACACACGTGGTGGGAACGCTCCTGCACGTGGCCGTCTCACGTCTCGTGTTGGGAGGCAGGATGGTTTGGTGGTTAGGGGTCCTGTTCTGGGGATAGTTACTGCTGTTTGAAGCTTGTGTGCCCTGGACAGATTATTTAAACTCAGCTATAGTTCCCTCACCTATAAAAGGTCGTGATAAGTGTGAGGATTGAATTAGATATGACATTAAGAAAGGTATAAGCACCCTACAAATGGTGGCTATTCCTGTAATTACCATAAAACTCCTTTTAGGTTGAAAATTCATCTTGAACCAGGGGTGGTCCTTGAGCATCTGAGAGAGTCAATCAGAAGCCCTACTCTAGAGGCCGCTGCCGAAGCTTCCCACTGCCTTTCTCTCTGATGAGCACTGAAACTTTGTTAATTAGCATAATGCACGTGTTTGAAGTGCTGGGTTGGCTATAGATACAAAAGGTATGAGATTCTAGAACGTCTGTTTTTGGGATGGCACCCTCAGCCGTAGGATTTCTGTTACCGGAACATTTTTGCCACCTGGTCTGAACCCTGCATGTAGGATACTGCTCACCTGCCTCAGGTGAGTCTAATGCACAGTGCTGATGGAGCCCTTAGCTGAGAAGGTACGGAGCATGGTGAACAGGATGGGTAACTTTTTCCCCTCTGCTTTTTAAATGAGGCTGATTTCAGCATCATGCTTGCAGAAATAAGATATTAATACGTGCAATCTGGCTGAACTTACCCTTGCGATTTAGACTAGACATGCTTACTTGGGTTTGATTAAAAAACAAAGTAGGATTTATGACGTAGTTTTTTTTCAATCTGTTGCGACCATTGCACCACAGGCACTCAGAACCACAGGTGTGCATGCTTGGCTCACTGCCCAAAAATGACGTCTTAAAATGGTGTAATAAAATGTCTTTGCAATGTTTCAGTGCAGCTTACAAAAATTCAACAACCGTAGTATAGTCTTTGGGGAGAGGGACAGCATATGTGTGCACAAGAAACAGTTACAGCAGCTCTCTGGTCTTGGTTACCGCTGCAGGAAGGGTCTAGACTCGCACAAGCCAAGCATTTCCTGAGACCTGAGTGAGGCCATCCGCTCAGTCTGCTGAGGTACGGAAGGGCAGTCAGCACCCCAGCTGCCAGCTCCTCTTTCTTTATGTAAAAGGAAGAATGAAATTTTATCCCTAGCTTCTCGGTCCACACCTGGCAATACAGGCAGGGTGCACTTTCCACATTCAGTGTGCCTGGGGTACCCTGCCGTGGGGACCCCCCCGGGGTTGAAGTCAGTGGAGGCCCCATCTAAGCTCAAGGATCACTGACTCCAGAAACAAACAGTCCTCTTCTGGAAAACCAGGGCAGAGCGCGCACCCCTGAATATAAAAGACCCCACCAAAGGAACAAAGCTTCAAAGGCCGGAAGCTGCTCTGACAATAGGCAGAACAATCTTGGACAACCATGTAAATATAAGTTTTACGCATGACCAAGGAAACACACATTTCAAAGGCTTTATGTCTTATTTCCCAGCACCAACCTCACCAATATTTGTGGCAGGATTTAGCTCATTCCTTCTTGTGACATGTCACCTGATTGTGAGGTTGGCAGGGGGCAACCTCTGGTCTCCCCTACTTCTCATTGCTGGGGCTTCTGTCACCCACCCAGAGGAACCCGGGAGCACCAAACAACCACATGGCTTCCCTCTGCTCACAACACTGGTTTTTCGGCTTGTTGCTCCAGGCACGTCCTAGAGGTGAGTTTTTCTTGGTGTGAAGCTTTCCTCTGAGATCTGCTGAAAGACATCGTTCCGCTGCATCCCAGTGGAACCTGTTCCTAAATAAGGGATGCAAACTCACCACAAAGGGGTCGTAGGAAGGTTCTGGGGGAGCCGAGGTTGTGCTCTCATACAGGGGGTTCGAGATATTCTCAGGCAGCTGCTTGCCGAGAGCTGTGACGTCAATATCCTCTTCCGACTGTTGGGAAAGACAAGCACCAGGGCTGAGAGCCAGGATGTCCTCTGGCGAGAACTTCTTCCAAGTCAGCAGGTAAAGCAAGCCCCGCCCCGACCTCCACCTCTGTTACAGCACTTTAATAGAGATCTGATTTACATAGAGACATACAACAATCTTAAGTGTTCAGCTCAATGATTTCTTAATAATGTCCACCCAGGTGTGACCACCACCCAAATCAGCATATTGGGCACTCCCACCCCTCCACCAGGGAGTGCCTGCATGCTACTCACCTGCCACCCCCCCCCGCCCCGCCCCCCTCTCCAGTATGCAACCCCACCCAGCGTAATTGCTGTTCTGACTTCCATCACCCTGGAGTGGTTTTGCCTGGCCTTGAGCTTAATTTAAAAGAATTCATGCAGTGTGTACACCTGTGCTTACATCATGGTTTTTGAGCTTTGCCTCTGGAATTTACACTTAAGCAGGTTATCTGCTAGAACACAGGTGGCAAACACAAGGCCCATGGACCGAAGCTGCCCCTCCACCTTGTTTTATCCAGCCCGAACCTTGTTTACCAAGGAGTAGTTCCATTTACACAGTCCTAAAATTACATTCGGCCCTTTGAAGGCAACTGCTAGGCTGATGTGACCCCTGTGAAAGTGAGTTTGACACCCCTGTGCTAGAAGGAAGTGAACTGCTGGGAGGCTCTGCCCAGTCTTTGCTGGGTGTGTCTGGAGGAGGCAGCCTGAGGATAGGAGAGGCCAGGGAGGGGTGGGAAGCTCATAACGGAGAGTGCTCAGCCACTGTGTGGCTGCTGAGCTCGGTCCCAGGGTCACTCCACAGTCAGCCAACACCTGTTGACCTAGATGTGGGCTCAACAGTTCAAACAGAGCAAAATGTGCTTCAGCGGCTGCCCCAGGAGGCCCCACGGTGCAGGTCTCTGATCCTGTCCCCCACCTCACACTCAGCCTTGAAGCCCAAGCCCATCATGGTGGGCGTCTGTCTCGTGAATCCCCCAAGGTGAGCACATCTCCTGGCCCTGGGGAATTTACTTCCAAGGCGGACCCCTGGCAGAGAGGCTTGAGGATCTGTGCTGTTGGCGGCCCCATCATCCTCCTGAGCTAACCCTGTCTCAGCCAGGAAGTGGGGCTCCAGGCTGCCACTGCTGCTGCTCTTAGGGGCAGAGACCCCACCCTGGAGGCAGGAGGTGTGTGCCAGTCACCCACTGGGTGGCTGGGCGAGCTCTTGGAAGCCACCAGTCAGCTGAAGTAGCCCAGAGCCAGGGGCTGGATTGTGGAGAGAACCCACATCACCATGCTCCCGTTTCTCTCCTTCCTACCTCGAAATGCTGGAAGCCGATTGTTCTCCGGTTCAGTCGGAAGTACGAATATGCAGCCAAAGCAACAGCTCCAATGACCAGGAGGATGGCAAAGAATATCCCCGTTCCCAAGCCAGTGTGGGCTGCAGTCTGAACACAGAAAGGGGAGGGGGTGGTGCTTGAATTTGATGACTGCCCCAGAGAGGCGTGCTTTCTCGAGCCCATCCCGTTCTTGCTGGCCTGGGCTTCTTGGAGCCAGTTGGAATAAAATTAATGATAAAATAGTTAATATGTATCTCCCCTCACTACTGCCAGAGTGTGTTGTACTACTCCCTGGCATGAAATAGTCCATTTAAACATACGGTAGCCCAAAGAAATAGGGACAATCATTATCGTTTCCATTTTACATGGAGAAACTGAGGCACAGAGAGGTTAAGCACTTGCTCAGTATGACACAGCCAGTGAGTGGTAGGGCTGGGCTTTGAAGCCAGCTTGGTTTTGGAGCTTCTGAGCTTGACTCCTTTTCTGGGGACGTCCCAGCGTCCAGCTGTGCCCCCGCTTACACCTTGGAACAAGGTTAGGATACTAACAACATCAACCGCCCCGCTCTTACATAGCATGTGCCAGGGACTGTCCTCATTATTTTACATTAACTCATAGTCCTCCCAAGAACCCAGGGAGGAAGGCATTATGGTCCTCATTTTGCAGGTAAGAAAAATGGGGCTCAGAGATGTTCTGGGACTTGTCCAAGAGCACACAGCTATGAAGTGGAGGGACTCAGGATTTCTTGCTTCCCTTCCAGTGGTTTCTCCATTGGCCCATCCTGTCCCTTTCATTCAATAGATATTAATGGTGACAGGTGTTGTGTTGGGAATATGCAGGAGTGGGGCTGGGATGAACCAGGGCCAGGTGTCCCTGAGGCCAGCTGCCATGACTGGGGGAGGCTCTCCAAGTCTCCAGGGGAGTGGTGTGCAGGACTCCTAGCAAGAGCTTGCCTCTTGGAGAGTGGATATTGGGCTCTTCCTGGCCCCTCTCCAGGAACGCTGGCTACTCACCACTGGGAAATGAGGTGCTTTTAAAGGCCCGGAAATGACATGAATGATCCCATTGGAGGCAAAGATGTCCCACTGCAGAATGGTTCTTCCATCAACAAACCTGGTCTCCTAGGGGAATGAGAAGGGGACTTTTGGAGATTGGTGGTCACCTGGCTCTTTCTCCCCACACGGTGGCCCTCCCATAGAGGGAAGTTGTTCATTTTGCCTGAGATCTCGGAATCTAGGTTTCAGGCCTGTGCTCATCAATAGGCAGTGTTGGGAACTGCCCTGCCTGGTTCCAGGAGCTGTAACCCCCATGGCTAAAACTGAGAGACTTTGAGACCATAAGCCACTAAGGAGACAAAGCTTATCTCCCTGGCAGGGGCAACTCCTCTGCCCCCTTTTACTTCACCCTGCTTGGTCTTGGGCGGATGACTGGTTAGCCAATGATGGGTAAGATCCCTAAAGGGAGGGATGACCTTAGACAGGCACGGTCGCGAAGGGGCCCTCAGGGAAAGACTTGGGGGCTATGAAAAAAGGGGATGATGGACCCTCATCCCTTGGCTTTGACATAGCCTGAGTCCTCATTCTGTCTGTGAGAAGTCTCCTAATCTCTTGGCTGCCTTACTTCCCCTGCCTGATTTAAACCTGAAACAAAGCTGGAGGGCGGTGCAGCCCTGGGCAGGAACGGGTGGTTCCCTGGGGCGATCAGGCCTAAGAAAGAATGCACAAAGTCCTGTGAAACCTGCTTTGCTAAGAATGTCCTTAATTTCCTGATAGGGGTCCAAACATGAAATGAGTTTGTTTCCCGAAGTTTTATGGATCTTTGTCTAATTGACCCTGACTCAGAATAAACCCTCATAGTTCTTTGAATATTATCTGTAAGAAGTAATCAGCAGCATCCTTTCCTTTGTTATTTGTAAAAGGTAATCAATCACCTAAAGCAAACCTGAGCATAAAGAATGAGAACCTTCTTTGATGTGTGCTATTAGAAAGCAATAAAAGCCTGTCCAGGCAAGGGTCAGCATGCTCTCTCACTCAAAGAGCGGCCATGCCATCCCTTTTTCTCCACAGGACTTCTGCAGTCCGTGTGAATTTGTGCGTCACATCCACAACACATGAACCCCGCTGGTCAGAATCTGCATAAAGGCAGCACAGGATTCCGCTCTCCAGCAGGACTCAGCCCAGAACACATTAGTTGTCCCTGTGCAGCCAACTTGATCCAAGAGCTGCGGAGAACTGAAGGGGTCATCTGTGCAGCCCACTTGTCTGACAAGTGAGGGTTCAGGAGGAAAAAGCCTTGTCCAAGATCACCCAGGTAGTAAATGGCAAGCCCCTTGCCTCTGGCCTCCAGATCCATTGCTCTGAACATCACACCACACCGGAGAAGAGAAGGTTTTAAGTGACCAAATCGCTAGCTGATCAAAGTGCGATCCACTGTCTTGTGGTGTGGGCGGTCCCGAGAGTTCACTGGAAATGCAGAAGCTGAGGGCTCACACTCTACCTGCGGAGTCACAACCTGCACTTTAACATACCTGCAGGTGATTTCAGTGCCTGTTAAAGTAAAGTGTGAGCAGCACTGGTCTAAACTACCGATCTTCAACAATAGAAATCTCTAATTAGGTAAAAATAAAAAAAAAATTATTTAACATTTGCTACATGTCAGGCACTGTTCTCACACATCAGAAGCCTTGAGTCACTGAGTCCCCACCAAAGCATGCTCTATGCTTTGATCCGACATCACAGTTGTCATGGTCACCACCACCACCACCACCATCAGCAGCAAAATAAGCACCAGCACCAACATATCCATTATTAGCACCACCACCAACATCATCAACAACCATACCATCACCTCACCGCCATCACCATGATCGCCATTGATGAAATATTATCATTATTACCACCTCCATCAGCAGCATCATCAACACATCCCATCAACCCCATTTTCAGATGAGGGGATTGGGATGCAGAGAAGTTGGATGACTTGTCCACATTCCTAAAGCTAGCAAATGGCAGAAATAGTTTTCATTGCAGGGTTACTTGCCTTCCAGGCTCACAAGTTAATACTTGCGATAGGCTGACAAAGTGACAGAAACAAAGGCAGTGACTAGACAGCGTTAAAGTGGTGGCATCTGTAGTTCCTCATTACTGGCTTCTGAGGCTTGTGGTCACCAACGGCTTATTTCCCAACAAGTAGGGGTGGTCTGATAGTGTGGTGTGCAGCGAATACCATCCCCTAACGACAGGTTTACAGTATACTTTCATATTAGAATAGCTGCCATCTATTAAGCACCTACTATGTGCTAGGAGCTTTGCATGTATTATCTCCAGTTTTTCTAATAAGCCCAGAAGACTTTTCCTACCAGTTGGCTCTGGTTCTGGCTGGAGGTGATGAGCAGCTGGCTCCCCAGCCTAGTTTTCAGCATGGTACCGTTGACAAGGTCATTGTAGAAGAAGATGCTGACATTGGTGAAGTGGTGCTCGATGTCCCACCCAGACAGCTTCTGAGAGGAAAGAAGCAACACAAGAATGGTTTTTAAAGGCCAAGCAATATTTTTTCTTTTTAATAAGGATGACATGGGAAAAAACGTCACTTCTCATGGCTATGGCTTTTCTGCCTCCTGTGGCGATCAGGACAGGGCAGGTTTACCTCAGGCTTTGGGTTGTCTGGGCTCTGCCAGAAGTTCCCCTCCAGCTAGGAGGTGGCATGGAGAGTCAGTCTTGTGATCTAAGCAGGGCTTCCCAGTGGTGTCCTGGGAAGAGTGGGTTTTGAGTGGGTATCAGGTGGGCAGAGGTGTTGTTCCATTTGGCCCTGGGGCATGAGAAGGTCCCAGGACTGTCAGAGCCTGAAGGACAACCATCTGTGGGAGGGCTGAGTACATGTTGCCAATCCCTCTGTGTGCCATGTGCGATGATGTTCGGGATGGTGGATTGGTTGCATCAATGGCCCTCATTCTCCACCCCTTCCTGTGCCCTTGCCTTTTGCCATGTGACTCTGAGAGTCTCTCACTCTGGCTTTGGAATCAGCTGTATGACTTGATTGGGCCAATGGCATGTTAGCAAATGTGACCAGACAGGAGCTTGAAAAGTGCTAGCAGGACTGGGCTTGCTCTCACCACATTCTGCTGCTGCCATGACAACTTGCCCGGCTAGCCTGCTGGAGAGTGAGAGCCCTGAGGAACAGAGCCCCAGACCGGCCAGCCTAGATCAGCCGAGAGCCAGCCCATCTCAGGCATACGAGCAGGCCTGGCCAAGACCAGAAGAGCTGTCCACTGACCTGCAGATATGAGAGCTAAATAAATGTGTAGCTGCTGAGTTTTGGGGTGATTTGTGACACGGCCTTGTTGTGGTGATGGGTAACTGACACTGGGTAGAAGAATTAGTCCACAGCACAGACACCAGGGATCCGACTCACCTCATTTTCCCCCAGCTCGCTGTTTTGGGGCACGAAGAGGGTGCCGCGGACTGACAGGTCAGTCAGGAGGTTCAGAAAGGCCCGGCCCCTGGCTGAGCTGTTGGAGTAGGTCAGTATTTCCTGGGGAGGGGAGGGAAGAGATCAGATGGGCCAGTGGTGTGCAGGGAGGGGTTGGCTGGAGAGGATCTCATCACCTGTCCAGGAATATTCCTGATGTTACCCCCAACTCAGCTTCCACTCATCTGCTGTTTCTCTTTTTAATTTTATTTTTTTCCATTACTATTTGTCCCCCTTATCCCTTCTTCCACTTCCACCCATCCCCCTTCCCTCTAGAGCTGTCAGCCTGCTCTCTCTCTATGGGTCTGTTTCTATTTTGCTTGTTAGCTCAGTTTGTTTATTAGATTCCACATATGAATGAAATCATATGGTATTTGTCTTTTCTTGTGGACCTGGAGAACATTATGCTATTTCTTCTGACTGGGCCCTGGCAGAGTTTCAGGAGCACTTTCCCTTTCTTCAGTGAATCCTGTGGTCCTAAATCACAGCCACGTCACAGAGCATTCTCAACGTGGCCGCCTGCCCAGTCCTTTGAAACGTTAAATCAAACCTTGATTCTCCTGTTGTCAAAATCCTGCCCTGACCCCCACTTCACTCAGGAAAAGTCGGAGTCCTTATAATGACCCATGAGACCCAAAGCTGGACACGGTAGCTCCTCTGACCCCATATCCAGCTGTCCCCACTCTGGCTCACTCTGCTCCAGCCGCACTGGTTTCCTTGCTATTGCTCCAACTTGTCTGGTACAGTCCTGCCTTTTGTCCTTGGCCTGGCTGTTCCTTCTTCCCTGAACGGTCTTCCTCAAACCTGCATGTCTCAAATGTCACCTTCTCACTAAGGCCTCCCCTCATCACTCTATGCAAAATGGACACCCTGTGGTGTCCCTTCCCCTCACCTTACCTTTCCCCCATACCACCTTCTGGCATTCAGCACTATGTACTTGTTTATTCCATTTGTTTCTTTTGTTTGTGTTCACTAATATAGCTCAAGCACATAGTAAGTGCTCAATAAATACTCACTGAACAGATTATGAGAAATCACACCACCCAGCTCAACCTAGTCATTGTGCAGACAGGACTGCTAAGGCCCAGTGAGGTTAACTAACTTGCTGAAGGGCACACAGCCAGTGGGTTTTACTCTGACACTGTCTTTTCTCTGAAATGCTGTCAGAAGCCAAGCTCCCACACAGGAGAAACATGGATTTGGGTGATTATCTTTAGAGTATTTATGGTAACCTCAATTTTTAGACCAGTTAGATGAATACCTTCGGTGTGTGGACAAAGATTCACCACTCTGGGGGCCTTGGTCTAACTTCTGCCCTGATTCTGCAAGCCTTACATTTATGCCTAGTCTACTCTCCTTGGCTGTGTCCATGACCATCCTAAATCTCAGTTTCTTTATCTGCAAAATGGGGATAATAGCAGAAGTGACCTCATAAAGCTTCATGAAGACTTATTCCTTCTAACAAGGACTCATTGAGCACCTAATACATGTAAGGCAGAGAACATCCTTCCCCTCACAGAGCTTACATTCTGTGAATTGAGTGAAAAGTGCTTTGAAGGAGCTCAGTGCAAAGTAAATGCTCAGGAAATATTAGCTTTCTTGTTCTTGTTATTATTATTAGCTAGATCTTTGATCAGTCAACCTCAAACCCTTCTCCAGTTGGAGCATCCTCTTCATTGGACGTGACCTGTGGACGACTGAAGAGACTTTGAGTGCAGTGCAAAATACAAGTTGACACCGTGTTGATAATTTGGCTCATTGGGTGAGCACCAGGCAGGCTTATCTCACTGTGTCCCACCCTGTCCGTGAAGACAAAAGAACATCTCATACCTGCAGATCAGACTGTCATGATGCTCTACTAACATCAGTGTCACACGTCCCACATGCTGGCCTCAGTTCTAAGTGCTTTACAAATATTAACTCATTTAATCATCACAATGATCCTATGAAGTTGGTGCTTTCATCATCCTCATTTTATAGACGAGAAAACCGAGGCCCAGAGAAGAAAGTAACTTTTAAGTGCTGCAACAAGGGGCACACTGCAGCTCCAAATTCAGGCAATGTGCTCCAGTGCCATGCTCTTAACCTTGACTGGAACCTCTGCTTTCTTTCAAGGACTCACCTCTCTAAGACCTGCTTTGAGACAACCCCTCCTTCCCAGAGGTGAAAATGAGCAGACATGGTACCTACTGTCAGGAAGTTTGTGAGTGAGGGGAAGGACATCAGGACCTGCAACAGATTCCCACTGCATGAGAAGCCATCTCCCACGTAGCCCTTCTTGCAGGTGCAGTTCACATCTGGAAGGCAGGAGCACATGGGGTCCCATTCCAGTGTGGCAGAGGCCCTAGCTGCCACCTCACCCTTGGAGATTGGCTGGCCAGGGCAAGCATGGCTCAGTAGCTGTGTGGCCTGAAATCTGAAGTGTAGCTGGAATAATTACCTTTCACCCGGTAGCAGAAGACATCCCACATTTCACTCTTGTTTCTTGGTCCGTAGTCCACTATCCCAACAATGCCAGAGCCACAGTTCTGGGAGGCATAGGCTATGGGGTAGGCAACCCGCCCACTCTCAATCCAGCCTGCCGAACACAGGTGGTACTTGGCCTGTAGAGACACAGATGTGGCCATGGGTCAGCTGCAAGTTTATATCTGCTGTGGAGTTTTTTGGTTAATGTCTGTTCCCCCATCAGACTGTAAACTCTATGGAGTCAGGGGTTATGGCTCATTTTTCCTATTTTGCATGTCTGCCTGTAACATAGTAAGTGCTCATCAAGTTTTTGTTGATTGAGCCATTGGATAGATGAAAGTGGTGCCCTCTCTTTCTGGTAGGTGCCTGAGTCCTTCACACTTCTCTTCTCTCTGCTCTTGGGAAAGGGTTTGCTCTCAGCCATTTCCTGCTGGGTGTCAATTCTTCTGCTTATGGATTGGCAGAACTCTAACTGATCATCACTGTCACCATCATCTCATCATCACCATTATCATCATCATTCTTCCCATTATCATCAACAACATTATCACCAACACCATTGCCACCTTCATCATCACCATAATTAACACCGTCATCATCACCACCATCATCATCATCATCATGCACACTGAGAGCTTCCTCTGGGCCAGGTTCTATTGCAAAGGCTTTTCACATATCAACACCTTTAACCCTTGCATTAATCCTTTCAGATAGGATCTTAAAAAAAAATCCCTATCATATAAATGAGTAAATGGAGGCAAAGAGGAGTTCAGTAACTTGCTTCAAGTCATATAGCCAGTGAGTAGCAGAGCTGAGATTCAAACCCATGCAGTCTACTCCAGAGCTCTTAATCTTAAAAATGGAGGTCCTACTGTACTCTGGTCACTGTGCCATATCACTTTTAGTCTTTATACAACCATGTCAAGTAGGACAGAGGTTTCAGTGACTTGATCAAGGCCACACAACCAGAAGGCAAGAGAGCAGAAATTCAGACTCTCCAAGATGCTGGGTTCTGGCATCAAAGGTTTGTTCCTTGATAAAGAAATGTCAGGTCTGAGGAAAGGTAGAGAGATTTGGTAGTGATGGAGGTTGGAGGAAGAGTCCTTAAATTATCCTATGTAGGTGGTCACTTCCTCCACTTCCAGTGAACAATCACTAGGTAACCCCAAGGTGCTGGCCTTCCCTAATGGGCAGGGCTTCTGGTTTTTGAGGCCAAGAGAATAGCTCTGGCCAGAGCTCTATTTCTTACCTGGCTGTGGCTGAAAGCTGGGGCCACCCCCATTTACCCACTTCTCAGCCCCTCCAGACACAGAGAAGTCCAGCTATTCTAGAGAGACTCAACTGCTTTGTGGGTTCAGGGAGGTCCCAGGCTGTGGTTATTGATTTTTTTCTTGTCTCCAGCTGTGATGCCTGCACGCCCAGTCTGTGCTCCTGCCTTGGCAGTTGAACATCATGGTCGAGAACAGACTTTTGGAGTCAAGGCTACATTGGAATCCTGGATCTGCCACTTCTTGGCTAGGTGACATTGGACACATTACTTAACCTTTTAGAGCCTTAGTTGCCCCATCTATACCTCCAGGGATATCATCAAGATGACAGTAATGTCAACAAACCACCCCTCACAGTGCCTGACACAGAGCAGATTATAGCTCCAGGAGCTTCCTGCACTCCCCTACAAGAAGGCAACAGCAGAAGTGTCCCCACGCTAAGAAGAGCCCGCAGCTAGCTCCTCTCTGCATGGTGCTCACTAATTGGAGGCCCACCTTCTGAGCATAGGAGAGCTGGTTGTAGGTTGCCATGGTTGCAGCTTCATTGGCACAGGCCTCTTCAGCTTTGTCAAAGGTCAGCTTATACCGGCCCAGTGGGGAGCGTAGATGGAACACTCCAACAGTGGTATCTAGGTAGGGAAGGAGAGGCATCGCCCCAGTCAGCACTTTTGGCAAAGAACTTTGAAGGACTATCAAAGTAGAAGGCCAGCTACTGAGTCTCTATCTGTGGAATCATGTATTGTCCAGTGGGTCCTTAATGATTTTCCTCCATCAGGTTTTAAGATGCCCTATCAGTTGTACCTCTGCTCTTAGTTTTCTTACACTCGTCTGTTTTTTATAAGCCATTCAAATCTTCCTGGGAAGTAAGGGGGGCCCAAGCCAATCAATGTGCTCCTATCAAAATAACTGCTAAGAAATCGCTTCTGCATGTGGCCAGTGCTTCCTCTTTGTTATTTAAACCCTCAACTGTGCTCTTTAGATTCAAATACAATGAAGGGTTGCAGGGATGACTAAGTAATTTGAAGAAAGCAAGTATCAGGAAAATTCGTGGTAGAGGAGCTTCGAGCTCCCTTCTGGTTCTCTCGGCTTAGGGTCCAGCTCTGAGCCCACTTGCCCCTCTGCTGCAAGAGCCACTGCCTCCTGGGCCCCAGACAGCATGAGCTGTTTGGCTTCCAATTTGTTATTGGGAAAAATTTTAATTAAACTGTAAAATTTAATGAAATTAAGTTTTTGCTTTTTTTAAACATTTTTTTTCTTTTGCCTGAAGACCAGGTGCTTTGGGTCTGGAGCCCCTAGCCCACTGACCCTGAAAGTGGAGGTCGGCACAGTTGGCGTCCGCATGGCACTGCCCATTGTCCTGTAGGCAGCGGTCGATGGGCAGCTGCTCTGGCTCGCAGTTTACCCCATCTCCTATGTAGTGGCTTTTACATTCGCACTTCTTCTTGCTCTGTGGGGAGAATGGGAAAGGTGAAAAAGCCCCTTGTCTAGGACCCCAGGACCCCCAGGTGCTCTGCGGGCCACCCTCCATGTAGGAGATGTTCAGAAGGATCAGGAACCTATGCCTCTCCTGCCCAGTGGGAATGGAGAACTGCCACAACACGTGTTCGTGCAGGATCATGAGGAAAGGCCATTCTTTGCATCTTGTTTCAAATGCCACTTGCTCAGAGAGAGCCTCCCTAACCCCCCGAAATAAGGTAACCCTCCCAGTCCCTTCTAATGCATTGGCTGGTTTAGGTTCTTCCTGACTCTTGGTGCTCTCTGAAAGTATCTTGTGCATTTGTTTCTGCACCGAGCATCGCCCCTCCCTCTTCTTGCATACAAGCTCTATATTGTGATTCTCTGGGTCCTGCAACAGCACATAGTAGGTGCTTGATGACCATTTGTTGAATCAGTGAATGATCTCACTTAATCCCCACAACAATCCCATGAGATCTGCCTTATTATTGGGCCCACTTTGCAAATGAGGAAACTGAGACTCAGGGAGATTAAGTAGCCAGCCCCAGGCCACACAGCATGTAAGTCCTGGAGCTAAGATTCAAAGGCTGTCTGACTCTAAGTTCATGTTCATAACCACAGTGGACATTATCTCCCACTGTTTTCTCTTCCCGTCAGATAAACAGGGCACTGGGGTGCTGATTCCATTCTAAAAGCACTCAAGGTGCCCAAACCTGCACTTTCCTTGCCACTTCAACCTACTCTTTTTGTTTTAATAAAATTTTTAGTTTGAATAATTTTAGATTTAGAGAAGAGCTACAAAGACGGCAGAGAGAGTCCCTCCCATGTGTTCTCCACCCATTCCTCTAATGTTAATATCTTACATCACCATAATACATTTGTCAAAGCTAAGAGATTAGTGCTGGTACCTTACTATTAACTAAACAGTAGACTTCATATTGATTTCACCAGTTTTTCCACTAATGTTCTTTTCTGGCTGAGGATGCCACCTTGCACTTGGCTTGCTGATTTAACAAGAAATAGACTGCTGGGAAGAAAGCTTAGCAAGAGGCCAAATGGGAAGCAGAGCAGAGAAGCCAGGCTGAGTGAGGCACAAGAAGCTGATCTCACATTTCCCCAGGGAAGAGAGACTCACCGGGCCCGTCATCTTGCAGGTGGCATGCTCATGACATCCACCGTTGAGGCCGTCTGCACAGGGGTCTATCTCTGAGCAGCTGTGGCCATCCCCCTTGTAGCCCTTCGGGCAGCTGCAAGAGACCTTGGTGCCCTTCTGGGAGCACTTGGCAACCTTGGCACATCCCCCATTGTTCTGTTTGCAGAAATCCACAACTGCAAGAGCAGAGGAGAGAAGGCTGTATAAGTCACTGTCTGTGCAACTGGGGCTTCGGTTGGGGAATGGGTCACCCCAGGACCAGGACCAGTGGCACTGGAGAGAGCAATGGCCCCAGCATGTTGGCACCTGCCCCATTGCCTCTGTGCTGGTGTTTGTGAACACTAATAACCTGTGGTGATATCCTCATAGACCAGGCTTGATGACATCTGCCCACCTCTGCCCCTTTGTCACATACTTCTAGGCTCTACTCTGGTAGCACTTTTCTGTATGAGTTTGGGTTTTTAATGTCAGGACAGTTACGTGTGGGTAGGTGTGTGCAGAGTTGGCACGGTCTGGAATACCTGTGAGGTCAACATGCCACCCCTTTCTGCAGAGGAACAAACTGACACTTGGAGAGCCAGAATGAGGCAGAGCTGGGATTTAAATCCAGCTGGTTTGACACCAAAGCCCATGCTGTCCCCACTATGTTGTGCTGCCTTTTAGGACCTGTGATTTCACAGGCCCCAAAATGTCAACCCAATAATAGATTAGCTCTAGCCTCAGGAATAGCTGGAAAACCACCTGCTTTCTCTTGCTTGCCTTTTTGCCTAGAGTTGTTGTGGCTACTTGAGGTGCTGAGAGAAGGGACATTAGGACACAGGCCTCACCCTGAGGATGGCAGGGTAGAAAGGCAGACCTGGGACTTTGTTGCCATTGTAGGGTGCTTTGTGCCACTTTTAGACTGCCTTGTGGCAGATTAAAACAAGCAGGTATAGAAAGATCTCATTTTTGTAAAGAAAGTCTATATCTCTGTGATAAATTATTCGTGAAAAAGCAAAGTACCTGTGGCCAAAACTGGTAGTTTTCCCCTGATACCTACTGTTTCCTTTGTCTATATAGTAGAATTTTAGCTGGGCTCACGGTTGCCCAATGAAAGACTACATTTCCCAAGGTGTCCTTGTGGCTAGAAGTGACAGATAATGAGGGTCCAGCCAATGGGATTGGACCAGATAGGATTTTAGCAACTACTAGGTGTGTCCTGAAATTTCCCTCCTCTCCATCTCCATCCTGCTTCCTGGGAGGTGCTTATGGTGGTGGCCATCTGGGGCCAGGCAACTGAGAGATGGCAGAGCAACAAGGTAGAAGGAGCCTGGGTTCCCAGATGACTTTCAGAGTGATACCCCATGTTAGCCTTGGATGCCTCCATCCAAACTGTAATGCAAGATAAAAATGAACATCTAAATACTAAATATCAGCCTTATTAATGCCACTGTTCCTTTGGATCTCTGTGTGGCTGAACCCATATCCTAACTACTGAAGACAGACATTGCAGTGTTCAGAGTGGTTCTCACTGAGTGGCGAGAGGATGTGTAGGTTTAACTTTTCTTCTTTTTAACCCTGGAGTGTATCTTCTGAGTTATTTGAAGTAAGACTGGGTTACTCATACAGTTAGACAAACACTATAAAATAAAGCGCATCACAGTTTGCAAAGCAATTTCAAAGCAGGACCTCAGGCGTAAGCAAACCCATTAAGGAAACTGAGTCACAGAGAGGGTAGGTACCGCTAAGGGGCCCAGGCAGGAGGTAGAAGGGCCGGATGGAGCCCAGGCACTGTGACCGAGCCCCGCTCTGCTTCTGCCTCATGCTACTGCGTCACACATGTGCAAAAAGCACCCACCTGTGCATGTTATTCCGTCACCTTCATAATTCAGGTTGCACTCACACGTGTTGTTCTCCTTACAGGTAGCATAAGCAGAACAAGGAGGTGTGCACACGGGGGGCAAGACTACAAAGAAAAAGGTCACCATTCATCTTGAGTTACGGTGAGCAGAGTTGAGACCCACCGAACGCGTCTCCCCAACTCTCTCTCTGGCCTGCCATTGTGTTTCAAATGTGTCCCTGTCTAGCGGGAAGATGGGGTGATTTGCTAAGGTTCCTTCTGGCCTGGAGATTTAGAGATTCTGGAATCACTCCTTCCTATTAAGACATTATCTCTGCAATGTTAATCAGATTAAAATGCAAATATGTTATCTTGGGGGGCAACCAACGAAAACTTCATACTTCAAAGTTTGCTAAGAGAGATGAATTTGGCAGATTACTTCTCTGGTCCTACGGGCATGGGCTTTGGACAGAGATGGTTAAATCGAAGGGGAAGTTCCACGGAGGGAGAGGTCTGGAGCTTTGGGGACTGGATGGGGCTGCGGCATCAGTTGGTCATGTGAAGCCCTGAGGCAGTCCGGGGTTAGAGGGGCAGGAGGCAGGAGGAGGGACTGAACTAAGGGCATTGTTGGAACTCTGGAATGTCAGATTGCCAAATCCCAGCAAAGGAGCTTAGTCTGCCCTTGGGATGCCAGGAGGATGAAATAACAGTGATTCACATCAGGTAATTCAAACTGTATGTCTCAGACCTTCTGCCAGTGACGGGACTTGGGCATGAGGGTGGCCTCAGAAAAATGACTGCTTAGTAAGTATCAAGGCAACGATGACAATGACAATGAGGACATGATCATGGCAGCTACTGTTTGTAAGGGCCCACATATGCCAGGCACTTCAAACCATGGTGTCCAACCCTCACAACCATTTTCCCTGCAAAATGTGTACCACACACTTCTCTTCAAGGATGAGCACCTCAAGGCTCAGAGTGGGCGGGCTATCTAGGGCCATTTGCCTGGTGAGGAGCAGAATCAGGGGTCGGATTGGGTATTCCAGATGGTGCCTTTTCTATGAGACCACTCAGCCTCTGGGCCCAGGATCCAGAGGGGCCATGCCTACCCCATGCCATATTCTTTGCCTGAGGGGGTTCCTTCTGTGATTGCATGCAGGTTTCATGGATTTGAATTAAATATGTTCATCTACTTTTCCTTCAAGTCACCACACCTCCTGAGGCCTGGGGCTGCACAGCCACACCATCTTTTCCACATGGAAAAGGGAACACCTGCTGTCTTGTCCTTTTTCTTGTCCAGGTGTTGCTCTGCCCCAACCTCAGCTGGAAGCTCTCGGCAGGGTCCACTGCAGCCTGGTGCTGCCGGTGGCTGCCCACTCCCATGACAGACCTGCCTGCGTGTCACAGAAGTGGCCGGTCCACCCTGCTTCACAGAGGCACTGCCCGGAGCCGGTGATCCCCTCATCACACTGTCCATGGTCTGAGCAGCCACAGGCTGAAAAGCAAATTGCAGAGTGATCAGTAATTGGTGATCAGAGTGTGAAATCCAACCAATCAGCTCACACCTGCTGGCTGTATTGCCAACGTGGGAGGCACCCTGCCTTTGCCACATTCATTCATTCATTCATTCATTCACTCACCCATCCACACATTCAAAAGATCACTTACACAGTGGCTATCCTGGGGCAGACACTGCTAGGCAATGGGGGGACACTGGAAAACATAAGACATAAGGTCCCGGTTCCATGCAGCTTACAGTCTAGGAGTAACTGGCTATTGAACATGTAATTATAAATATGGTGAGTGTCATAAACACAGAAGCAGAGAATGTGATGGGGTATGTAACAGAATAGGAGGGGGAGAGAACCTTATCTGGGGCCTCCTAACAGAGACGCCTATGTAACAGTAAAATCTGCAAGATACATACCAACTCTTCCACTTCTCGCCACCCCCAGCACCACCACCGCAGCCCAAGGCAGCACCAGCTCTCACCGAGATTGTGGTATCAGCTTCCCTAGAGGTGACCCTGCCTCTGCACTTGCTCCCTGCAGTGTGTTCTCCACAGGGCAGCTGGAGTGATCCCTTCTAATCTGCACATGATGCTTCTCCATTCATAACCCTCCACTGGCCACCCATCACACTCACAACAGATGCTGTAGTTCTTTCCCTGCCTGAGAAGCTTCCGTGTGATTTGTCCCCCGGCAACCTTCAGGTTTCTTTCTTCTTCCCTTTGCTCACTCTGCTCGGTCACCCTGGCCTCTTTGCTGTTTGTGTCCTGTCAAGCTCGTTCCTGCTTCAGGGGCTTTGCCCTTGCTCATCTCTCTTTCACCTTTCCCTTTACCTGCTTCTTTTTATTTATACCTTTACAACTATTTTTGTTTCTGCAGTTTTTGTCTGTGTCCTCCCTTTGAATGCACACTCTCTGAGAGCTGGGATTTTTCCCCCCTCCTACATCACTGTATCCTTACATCTTAGAACCGTTCCTGGCTTTTGAGCAAGTCGCTGAGCCTCTCTGTGTCTCAGTTTCCTTATCTGCTCAGTGGGAATAATAACAGCACTGATCTCAAAGTGTTATTGTGAGAATTGAATGGTAAAGCATATCTGCATGGCACATAGTAGATACTCCATAAACTATTAGCTATCGATATTAGTAAGGACTGAGTAATATATGTTGGTCAAATGACTGAACGAATGAATGCCACTTGCCTTGGAGGCTGCAGGGGAGGTGAGCTTCACCTTTTAGAGATGAAGCTTTCAGTAGATGGAACTGGGAATACATCCAAGAAGGGAAAAAGGATGTAAGGGGGGTGGGTGCCCAGGAGAGGGGGGAAGAAGGATGCTTTCAGGTCAGCAGGATGCTGTGGAATAGGACAGGGAGCACGTAACTGAACAACAGGCTGGTCACAGGGGCAGAGGTGTCACATACGCTGACAGTCAGGCCCGAATCTCCCTGGCCAGCACAGCTCACACGCCGTCCCGTTGAAGCCGGTGTTGCATTTACACTCTCCCGTGGCTGAGTACCGATCAAGGCAGACACCCCGGTTATTACATGGGGCATCCGGTCCTCCAGGGCAGGCTGGAAGAGATGAAACAGCAGGGACTCAGCAGTCTCCTCAGCATTTGTAAACGTGCCACTGACCTGTCCTGAGCTGTGGGTTTCGACCTCCATTAGCCCAAAGGGATGGTGGCCCTAGAGACATACCCACGTAGTGTTTCGATGTTTATGGGATATGAACTTAAATGCATCTGATGGGGTTCTAGCTCGGCAGGGCGATACGCTGAACTGTACACTGCATTTGGGGGTCAGGAGACCTGGCTTGAGTAGACTGGGCTGAATAATGAACTTGCTCTGAGCTTCAGTTCTCTTAGCTCTAGATGATGATGATGGTGGTGGTGATGATGATGAATAATGTCCTATATCACATTGTGACATGAGAGTCACATGAGATAGTAGAACTGAGAACATTTTAAAAATATAAAGCACTGAACAAATATAAGGGATGACACTGAATTTTGTGGATGCCCACACTTTAGTGATGGAGAGCGGAGAGTGGGTGATTGCATGGACCCCCAGCCCAGAATTTTCTCAGCTGAACCAGAATAAACAGAGGATGCCTGGCAGTTAAAATCCTGGCTTCTACAAAGAAACGCACTGTGGGACCTTGGGCCTGCTTCTTATCCTCTCTGTGCCTCCACGTTCTCATCTATAAAATGGGGATAACAACATAATCTACTGCTTAGGGGTTGTTTCGAGGTAAAGGATAATTATACATATGGGAAGAGGCACTCAAGTAGTGTGCTTACTTAGAACAATGCTTGGCCGATGGAAAGTGCCATGACATTGTTATGCTGCTGTTGCTGAGGTATTACTGGCCAGGAGTTGTACCTAGACAAGGGGTTTCAGGATGGGTCTCCATTTCCTGGTGAGGTAAGGGGGAGGGGCAGTGCTATATATCCAATAACAGGGAGGTGTTCTGTAAATAATGGCCCAAACATATCATATTAGTATGGCACTGTGCCATGGCAGAATTCTATTAGATGCATTTAAATTCATGTGCTTATCCTGTCATGGATTAGAGTAAGAAATGAAATCTGGTGTTTCTAGTGCCACACATGGGGAAGGTCTTTTGCTACAGTGGTAAGCACAAAAGCCTGCTAAGCAATCACAGTCCATGCACCGTAGACCCTCAACTCTGTCAAAAACAAAATAGCACAAAAGCAAAAAGTCGAAGAAAAGCTACACAGCTATTCAGAATGATTGCTTTTGGATCTTAGCAGCGTCATTCAGAGGATGTGCCCCGCCCCCTCCCCCATACACACACTTTATAGTTTCAGCACTTTCAACCCTTCTGGATGCTGCACAGTGATTGTGCAATCCATTCGGAACCTCACGGCGAGAAGAGGCGCCCTCACCCTGGCAGTCTTTTCCGAAGTAGCCCTTGCAGCACCTGGGCAGCTGTATCACCAGGGCACACTGCTGCCGGCAGCCTTCCACATTACTCTTGAAGGACAGGTTGTATAGACACCTCTGCTTCGTGCCCTAAAGGAAGAGAACGAACCATCCCTCTGCCTTCCACAGCCTGAACTTGGGCTCTTGGGCTATAGCCTGCTCTGAGTAGGGGATCTGGTAGTGCCCAAGTGGAAAACAGGACTCAATGGTCTTTACACGAATTCTTTTCTTGGAGCTGTAGACAGGCAAATGAAGGGGGAGGGTGCAGAGCCAGAAAGACTTCTCTCGAGTCTTAAGGCCCTTCGAGTGTTTGCAAAGAGGGTGGTTGCCAGGTGAGAGGGTGGGGCGTGGCCAGGTAGCTTTCTGTCATGGGAGGGGTCTTTCTATCAGGGCAGGGGGTCAGAAGGGAGGGTAGAAGTTACATTTTGTTTTGCAGGGCTTGTTTTGCAGGGATGTTTTTGTTAGAGGTTTTCCCAGTAGAATAGAAAGAACTTGGCTTTGTAATCGGTAATAAAACCAATATTTAATGAACACTTAGTATGTGGCAAGCTCTGTGCCCACATTTTAAATCTTACTTTTCCTAATAGCCACACACTGTGTAGTTATTAGCTCTATTTTACAGAGGCAAACATGTATAGATTATGTGATTTGCCAAAGATTACCCACTGAAATATGACCGCGTATCTACGAACTCCAAATTTCATTGGTTGAACCGTTACTTCCACATTGCTTTCTGGGCTCTACTGCTAGCTTTGCTCCTTACAAGCTGTGTGATCTTGGCTGGTTGCTTACCCTCTCTGACACACATATTTTTCACGAGTGGAGATAAGAATAGCTTCTTAAGAGTGTTATAATGAGGAATAGGGACATGAATAGCAGCTAATCAAATCCAGCTATTATTTTTACCATTATAATTATTTTTGAAGTCCCTTCTAGGTCTACACTTCCATGACTTTTCTAGACAATTCCTAGAAGACAGGTAGTGGGTTGATAGGTTGTCTGGGTTAAGAATATTCATCTCTCACTGTGGCTGGTATGGCTCAGTGGATTGAGTGCTCGCTTGTGAACCAAAAAATTGCTGGTTCAATACCCAGTCAGGGCACATGCCTTAGGGCACACACCCAGGTTGCAGGCCAGGTCTTCAGTTGGGGGCATGCAAGAAGCAACTAATCACATGTGGATGTTTCTCTCCCTTTCTTTTTCCCTCCCTTCCCCTCTCTCTAAAAATAAATAAATAAAATCTTAAAAAAAGGTTAAAAAAAAGAATGTTCATCTCTCACCCATTGGCCTGGTTGTTGAAAACTACGGCATAAATCCCAGTTGTGTGATGCACACGCATGCCTACCAGAAGACTGGGGTCTGAAAATGGAACAGACCTACTGCTCTCCAAGTGTCACCCCATATTCATAATTACCTTTGGTTTCGTCCACCTGGGGCAGCTGGGAGTATAGGAACAGCTCCCACAATCCCCCTAGTAGTCAAGAAAACAAAAAACACTTAAAAATCAAGAATATTGGGAAACACAAGGAAACGCCCCTAGTGAATGTCTTGATGAGTTGGCTAAGAACTGAACATTGACTACGATTCTGGCTATGACCAGTAATATAAAAGCAAACACACTGCAACTTTGCCATGGAGAATTCTCAAGGTCCAAGCACTCTGACTTGGACCTCAGCTCCTTGTTTAGTTCTTGGAGATGAAAAGTCCCCCACTCAGCGGAGGTGGCCCAGGGCAGCCTCACACAGGCATGTGGTATACAGAGGGGACTGTGGACACAGGAGTCAGCACCATTACAAACCCGCTGGGGTGCTTCTGGCCCATCACATTCTTTGATCCCTAGGTTTCTGATCTATAAAACAGAGATGATCTTGGTGCCTTTTGGTCTTCAGGGGATTGGTGAGGAAAAATGATTAACTGAAAAAATGTATGTGAATATACTTTGGCTAAATTAAGAAGGCCACCACCTCTATGGCAGAAAGGACAACTGGGTTTTTATCTCCAACTCTGGCTGACAGGTATCCTAATAATTTGGGATATTTATGAATGCCTACACGTTGCCAGATACTAAAATCAACTGGTGACAGACTTTGCCACGTAAGTCACTTCGCCTCTTTGAGACTCAACTTCCAAATCCATATACTAGAGTTGAGGAAGTCTACTTCTATTTTTGGATTATTGTAGGGACAAGAGGAGCATCGAGCCAAACTCAAAACATGTTCCTGGGTGGATGAATAAGTGTGAAATATGAAAATGCCTCACACAGTCCAGGGTCTGAAATAGAAGCTCAGCTGATGATGTTGACGACTGAGCAAGTGAATGGAGGCGTGGGTGGCATAAAGTACTAGATTGAACTACGTCACACTGCCATGTTTGTAGTCACAGCCTGTTAAATACGGCAATCTCATGTGGTTTAATATAGCAGAAGCTCAGAAAACGTTTGTTGAATGAATGAGCAAACGGCTGAATGGATGGGTGGACTGGAAAATGACTGGCAGGGCACATGTTTGGCACCCAACGATGTCACCTTAATGGCGAGGGAAGGAATGGAGGGGTGGGTGGTGGGTAAACAAACATTTGCAAGGCCTGGACAGGGCTTGGTAGATGCTTGTCGATTAAGAATCTGAAGGACACTGTCATTTGGCCTCTGACCTCTTGGGTCCCAGGCTTATGGGGGGGCCAGCCCCAGAAGTTTTACAGCAGAGCCTGTGCTGGATCATGAGGGCTGTTCTTTGGCTCAAGGTTCTCTCCCCACGGTAAGAGTTAAGTGTTTTTAGAACTGACCCAGACACTGAATGTAGTGAAAGTGTCACAGCGGCCCCCTAGGGTGGGGTCGATCAGTAGACAGTCAATGCCATAGGCCACACCCAGGTCAAATAAGAGCTCTCGTTGTATAATTCTGCACGCTTGGCCATTCAGGAAGAGCTCGCCCTGAGAGAGAGAGAGAGAGAGAGAGAGAGAGAGAGAGAGAGAGGCTCAATAATCCTTCTTA
This sequence comes from Macrotus californicus, assembly GCA_007922815.1. Lineage (NCBI taxonomy): Eukaryota > Metazoa > Chordata > Mammalia > Chiroptera > Phyllostomidae > Macrotus > Macrotus californicus. The sequence continues at coordinate 53,338 of VMDR010004654.1, forward strand.
AACTTCTTTTCTTCCTATGCCATATAATGCAGCCAGCACTTGCAAGGCTCAGAAAGAACTGAGATATATGTTTATATATCTCAAACTCTCAGCGCATGTCATGTGCCAGGTACAGGTCTATGTGCTTTACCTGTGCAAATTCTTTTATTCCTCACAACAACCCTAGGATGTAGCTACTATTGCCAGTATTCCCATTTCCAGGTAAGGAAACCGAGGCAGCGAGAGGTTAAATAACTTGCCCAAGGTCACGGAGCAGGAAGCGGTGGTGTAGGCCTTCACACCAGGCAGTCGGCCTCCGAGCCCACACTGTTGGCCACTCTGCAGCATCGTCTGATCCAGAGTGAGACAGTGGCAGGGAGGTGACAGAGTGGGGAAGGGGTGACCTGGCTGTGGTTCAGCATAAACTTTGTTGACCTGGCTACTTCCTGTCCAGTAACCCAGTTTTCTTATTTAGTGCCAGTGCCCACCAAGTGCCCCGCACAACTTTCTTTCCTGGATATACAAGTGATGGGCTTTACCTTTATAATGGAAACAATAACCTTTTCTGCAAATGTACGAGGCAGTGTCTACATTGTGCTTTAGATACTTCATTTCATGCTGCAATGATCCTAGCACTTTTTTTTCATAAGGTCCACCCAGCAAAGTTGATGGATACATTCCTCCCCCTCAGGAAGCAAAATAGTTTTAGAAAGTGGCTTGAAAAGAAAAGAAAAAAAATCTCAGCATCTATAATGCGATGGACGCAATGAGATTCAGTGGAAAGAATACTGGAAAACTGGTTAAATTCCCCCACTTCTACTTATCACTGTGTGGCTGGCCAAGTCAGCGGACTTCTCTGAGGTTTAATTGTCCTCACAAGGTAGGTAGGAGAATGATTCCATTGCATAGGGTTGTTATAAAGATCAACTAAATACCACATTGCAAACTTCTCTGAAAGCTGTATTTGTGCACAGAACGAGCAGCGGGCATTCTTATGATACTTCTTTGATAGGCATCTAGTTTTGTCTGTGGAAATAGCGCAGCCGATCCCCAGAGTAAATACACTGGGGTAACTTTCCAGAAGCTGGAATGTAAACATGCTAAGTCCTCATATTCAGTTATAAATTCAATGCAATTCCAATCCAAACCCCCAAGGGATTCTGGCTGGTCATCAGTTGTAAACAGAAAGTTGTATGGGACTTCTCAGAAGGCTCCTTGAAGGGAATCAATTCATCTGGGAGCTGCATCCCTCCTGCCATTTCTCTTTCCTACTGCCTGGAAAGTGGACATGGTGGCTGGAGCTCCAGCAGCCATGTTGGACGTTGGGGTTACTTTGATGTTGGAAACATGTGGTGAGGAGCAGAAAGACAAAAGTAGCTCTCCCATTGAGCCATCATACTAGCTCTGGATGGGCTACTTCCCCATACCTTTTATAAGAGAGATTAACCCTTATATATTTAAGTCACTGTCATTTTGGGTTTTCCTTTATCTGCAAGATACAGGATGTAGCTACTATTATCCTATCATATCCATTCATCATAGGGAAGCAGAGGAAGGTCAAATTGTTCAGGAACTAGTCAGGGCAGGTGAAAACTGCAAGCTTTCACTCTGTTGACTGATTTAAGAAGCTATAGCCCGGAGCTGGTTCTGACTAAGAGAAGGAAGGAGACAGGTCTCAGGGAGGCTAGGAAGGACAGGGAAGGGATGACAGTATCTTTTCCTGCTTCAGGGAAGTGCCTCACACTGGAAAACAAATGCTCCACCAATAACTAACAAACCCACTCACTCTAAAAGCTGCTCTCCACACAAGCAAGGGAGAGGGGCTCCCTGACACCTGCTCCCAGGGCATAGGTGGGCCGGGGTTTATCAGGTTTTTCACACGCCCTTATGTACTTTCAGGGAAAATACCTCTCAAGGCAGTGAGGGAGAAGAGCTTGCTGTCACTGATGGGAAAAAAAATGAACACGTTGAATGGGGGAGTGGTGGGGGAATGCAGACAGTGTTCCCAGCCCCCACCCGTACGACAACACTCACGATGTCACTGTCAGCTCCGCAGCGCACACTCAGCTCTGAACCTTGCAGGGTCTTCAAGACAGCGTACCTGGGGAGATCCACCGCTAAAACCTGTGGCAGCAAGGATGCCATATTAATACCCTGAATTTGGGCTGAGGAGGGGCCCAGAGGATCTTTGCCAACAAACCAAATTCAGACACACATTTTTCCAAGTGTTCTAATAATTCCAGCTTTAGAATGACAGCAGGTATAGTCAAAAAGAGTAATCATTACAGGCCCTCTGGAGCTTGGAAATTCTTTCTGCAGGGAGAGTTTCCAACAGCCAGCCTGGGTTTAGTCACCCTTCCATCTCCCATCTGTGCCTGGGAGTCCATGGAAGGTGCTCCCTGGGTGTGTGAAGCCAATGGCAGGATGGGTGGTTTAGGGAGGTGTTACAGGTGGAGTTATATCCCCCACCCCAAAGTCAGAGTCCTGACCCCCATTACTTTAGAATGTGATCTTACTTAGAAATAAGATCATTACAGATGCAATTTGCCAAGATGAAGTCACACTAGAGTAGAGTGGGCCTTTAATCCAGTATAACTCATGTCCTTATAAGAAGAGAGAAGAGAACACCCTGTAAAGACACAGAAACACTCAGGGAGAAGACAGCCTTGTGACAACAGAGGCAAAGGCTGGTGGGGTGCAGCTACCAGCCCAGGAGTGCCAAGGATTGGCAGCCACCACCAGGAGCCTGGAGGGAAGTGTGGAGCAGATTGTCCATTAGAGCCTTGAGAAGGGACAGCCTTATTAGCACCTTGATTCCAGACATCCAGCCTCCGGAACTCCGAGAGAATCAATTTCTATTGTTTTGAGTCACCCAGTTTGTGGTAGTTTCTTATGGCAGCCCCAGGAACCTAATACAGATCCTATGAATTAACCAAAGTGTGGACATTTGGCATTTCTGGATTGGACAGATTCACTCCCAGAGAGAAATCTGGGTCCTGGTGGGGGACCCAGAGTGACAGGGTTTTAGCAAGATCTGCCATGTTCCTGCAAGATCTCGATCCCCGGGGCACAGTAGAACGGTTCAGCAATGAACAGCTCACTGCAGTTGCATGAATCAGCCCTTGGCCTTGGAATTGTGGAACTGGGAGGGAGAAAGTCCATCTGGAGACACGTGGGGACTGTGTTGGCAGCTGTTTTGCCATGTGAATGATGGAGGTGGAAAAACTGGTATGCTGCACAAGGCAGACATGCTGTTCTTGGGTATTGGTGAAAGTCAGAAAGACACAGGCTGGTCGGAGAAACAGAGTGAGGTGTGGCATACTGCAGGGGTCCATTAATGACAGCCAGCCAAAGGACACAGTGGGACAGGGGCTGCTCCCAGTTCCTGGCCTCCATCACCCCAGGCCTTCCCTGCCCTCACATCTGTATAGAAACATAACATCAAACCATGGCTGGTGTGGCTCAGTGGATTGAGTGTGGGCTGTGAACCAAAGGGTTGCCGGTTCGATTCCCAGTCAGGGCACATGCCTGGGTTGCTGGCCAGGTCCCCAGTGGGGGCCACCTGAGAGGCAACCACACATTGCTATTTCTCTTCTCTGTTTCTCCTCCCTTCCCTTTTCTCTAAAAATAAATAAATAAAATCTTAAAAAAACACATAACATTGATACCTTGGCATCTCGAATCACATGGAACTTAAGATACTCCTTCAGCTTGTCCTTGTTGTCTTGGTTGAACAGGAAATCCTGTTGCTCAGGGGATAGGGCTTGGAGGGCTTGGTCCGTGGGCCAGAAGAGAGTGATGGGAGTGTGGATAGGGTCAGTAATGACGCTCAGCAAACCAGCATCCTGAAACATAGGGTTGGTCACATACTCAGCAAAACCCAGTCTGTGGGGAGGACTAAAGGCAGCTGGGGGCCCCTCTGTGTCCCCGTGCCTCCCTGTGCCCTCCCGTGACACAGCCAGAAACGAGAGGCCCATCCCACTCTTGCCATTTGGACCCTCGTTTTCTTAGTAAGCAAAACAGGCGGTCAAATTCCGGGCTTTGTTAATAGGAAAATAAACTTTAGTGAGTGTCTTAAAATTTTTTTTTCTTTTTACTACTCCTGCCCAAATATTTTAATTTCTGGAAGACCCATTTAGCACTTTACTCATATTTCATTTTAAAAAAGTGAAACCTATCCAATACTGAGATACTTCTGTGTGTTTGTAAGATTTCTAGATCACATAGACCTAAAAAAGTATTGCCAGATGACTGGGAAGGGATCATCTGGGAGCTTTCTCTAACCTGTGTGCATCATATACATTTTTTTCTTGTAATTTTTCCAACAACCCCATGAAGTAGGCCTTCTTATTCCCTTTCACTGAGCCTCAAAGAGGTTTCCTAACTTGCCATAAAAGCCTGCATTCAACCAGACCTGATGCCCAGGTGTGGCGGGAACCCTAAGGTTTTGGGAGGGAGTGGGTGGGCAAAGATTATTGGTCTGTAATGTCCCTGGGATTCTCATTTTTGACACCTTGAAATCTCCATTTCTTAAAAGCTGCCCAGAGAATGTGAGCCCCAGATGGTTTGGAAATTCGTTGGTCAACACAGAATCCTAGATGGTGCTCTGGGAGGGGGGTTGGAGGGGGAGCTAGGATTCTTAGAGCCCTCCTGGGACTCCTTGGAGCAGGAGGGGGAGAGGGGGTCTTGGAAAACC
>VMDR010004655.1:0-58026 GCA_007922815.1 Macrotus californicus
GCTATAACCAGTGGACTCTCTCTCTCCTCATTTGTACAAAACCAGGCTTCTACTTCCCCAGGTGCTTGTATCTGTCGTGTGTACCTTGAAAGGCACTGTGACCAGTGTAGCCATTGGTGTCCTTCATACTGAGGCCCAGGCAAGTGTGGCGTCACAGGCTGAGTGGCACCTGGTCCTTCACACCGACCTTTGTTCACTCATGAAGACATTTTCCTATTTTTTTTCCAGGAGCTTATGGTTTTATCAATCACTTTTGACCTACAATTCATATAAAAATGATCTTTGTATATTTACTTTTGTGTTTGATTAATTTTTTTTAACTTTATTTTTATTTTTTAAAATATATTTTATTGATTATACTATTACAGTTGTCCCATCTTCTCCCCCTGTGTTTGATTAATTTTGTGCCCTGAAACATCACATGCTTTTGTGTCTGATAGCTTGGTAGTAATACTAGTTGTTATTATTAGTTTTAGTTTTTTCTGTACTGTAGAGGGAAAGGAGAGTCCAAGGATATCACCTGATAAAACCCTGTATGTATGTATTTTCTTTTTTAATACTCACCTGAGGACATTTTTTAATTGCTTTTGGAGAGAGAGGAAGGGGGAGAGAGAAACATTGATGTGAGAGAGAAACATCGATCAGTTGCCTTCCGTATGTGCCCGGACCAGGGATTGAACTCATAACCTTCTGGTTACAGGATGATGCTTCAACCAACTGAACCACACAGGCCAGGGCTATCATTTTTTTTAAATTGATTTGAGAGAGAGAGAGAGAGAAGGAGGGAGGGAGAGAGAGATAAATATCAACTTGTTGTTCCACTTATTTAGACACTTATTCGTTGCTTCTCTTATGTGCCCTGAATGGACACATACTACCCACAACCTTGGTGTATCGGGATGATGCTCTAACCAACTGAGCTTCCCGGCCAGGGCAAAACTCTGTTTTGAGTCTGTAATAACTTCTACCTTGTTTTTTCCTTAGATAATACACACGGAGTTGTGGTATAACAAAAATCCTTGATGTCAAAAATTTCTGTTAGCAAAAATCTCTTCCACAACCATAACATACTAACTCCGGGAACTCGTTATGATGTTTTCCCCCTCACGCCTTGTTTGGGATGCAAAATTTATAAGCATTGTCATTGTCTCATATCTAAATGTTAGAAAACGAAATGTCTTTGAAGAACCTGACAGACTCACCAAACCCAGATTTTATTTGTGCTACAAAACAAGTATTGCCTGTTTGGATTTATTATCTATAATTAGGCGCTTACTGCAGTCTGATGAAGGCTATCAGCGGTCTGCATATCACCACTGTTACAAAAATGTAGCTTTGACACTCAATATTTTGTGCATAGGATAGAATTTAATTTTGTGTGTTAGAGATATTTTGGTATTCAGAGATTGTCAGACCTTTGGTTTAAGGAAGTTTGATGGGGTTACTGTGGACTTCATTCTGCCAATGCAAAGTTCAGAATAGAGAGTATAATGGAATTTGGAACTTATCCTGCTTTTTTTTTTGAAAGTCCAGCTGTTATATTAATACCATGATGGACAGAACCGAGCTGGCCCTATGTGTAATTTTTCTTACTTTCAAGCAGGCTCCGTGATGAATTTTTAGTTTTGTTTTTGAAAAGTAGGTAGATTATATTCTTGGTTCATCTTTGTTTTGCAGAGGTAAAATTAGAGGCCTCAGCCTCCTGCTGGCAGAACAAGCTCTCAATTTCTCACTGTCGAAATTCAATCTGATTTCTATCTTTTTCACTAAAAAGCTGTCAACAGCAAATAGCATTCCCCATCAGAGCCACATTCATTTCTGAGGTACACAAATGCGTCTCATGGGAGAGGATTCAAGTAATTGAAATTGTTTCTGACTTTTAATTTCTTTCCTGGGAAATGGGAAATGATATTAGCTTGGGCTCTGAGCACAGTCCGAAATGAAAGGAGAAGAGACGTGCGCGGGACCTCCTCAGCGTGACCCCCCAGGACCTCTAAGCCTCCAAGTAGGGCATGTTTAGAATACGTAAACCAGTGTCTCTATCTGCATTCTTGTTTGTGGCTAGTGATCTCATCAGAATTGCGGCTTCATGCTTGTAAGCTGCATCAATATAAACTCATTTTTTTCATGGAACTAGAGAGCATTATGCTAAGTGAAATAAGCCAGGTGGTGAGGGACAAATACCATATTATCTCACCTTTAGCTGGAACATAATCAAGAAAAGAAAAAAGCAAACAAAATATAACCAGAGACATTGAAATTAAGAACAATCTCACAACAGCCAGAGGGGAAGGGGGAGGGGACAGTAGGGGCAAGGGTTTTCAGGAACCACTATAAAGGACACATGGACATAACCAAGGGAGAGGGTGGGAGCAAGGGAAGGGGGTGGGATTGGCTGGGGTAGGGGGGAGTGGTGGGGGGAAAATGCAGGCAACTGTAATTGAACAACAATAAAGTAATAAAATCTTAAAAAAAAACAACTCATTTTTTTCAAAAGAAGCAGACTTGTAATAGGAGTGTATAATGCCAGCATAAAAATAAAGAGAAATATTATTCTTAGAATTTCTTTGAATTTAGTTTGGGAAATGGTCTTTGCTTTGGAAAAAGATGACATTCTAGGTATTGTCTCCTTAGTTTTACTTCCTTGGGTTTATCTCATTCATTTAAGGTAAACGTTCAATAGAGTGCATTGGCTTGGAGTGGCCCGTTTATGGTGAGCATGTGCGTAACTTTGGTTGCAGAATCTCTTTAAATCGACTTGTAAAAAATGTGAGCTTTCAGTTTTAAACTGTAAATTTCATTATCTTTCACCTTCTCCTGCCAGTTCATGCAAACACACTCACTCTCAAAATCTCATGACTGGGGTAGGAAGTGTGAGGCATGGCACATACAAATGAGTTAAGCTACCTACCACAGTGAGAGGACCCCACTCCCTCCTGTGAGAATGTGTTTGACAGTGTTTAGGAAAGAAGCTGCACTTAAGACGGAGATTTGGAGTGAGCTAGAAATGTACCGCAAAAGTTATCAGATGATTCCCAGGACTTTCAAAGCCCTCCCAGTTTCTTAGGAGTATTTTGGTTAGTCAGGGTCCCTTTAAAGTGAAGATACCTAGAATCAAACTCAGGGTAACTCACTGGCATGGAATACCATGCAATCTTGTCTTTTTGATCATCTATCTATATCTATTTCCATATCTATCTCTATATCTATACCTATGTCTAATCTATATCTATGTGTCTGCACGAGCACCTGGGTTTATTCTTTTATTTATTCAATGTTATTTTTGCAGATCTACCTAGGGGGCTCTGGCCAGTGAGCTAAGTACCATGCAGCCTTGAAGGAGCATGAGCAAGGCTGAGTCTCAGACTGCTGGGCTAGGGAGGACCCTTACAGGGACCATGCATTTAACAATGGAGAAATGAGATGCTGATGTGGCATGTAACAAGGGCACCTAACCCGCAGCTGGGTTTAGAAGCTGGATCAGGCTATGAATGGACAGTCCCCGGATGGAGGATCGTTAGAATATGTGTTCAACAGGTGTGGGCAGGAGGGGCTGAGCAGCAGAGCAGTGGTGCGGCCCTAAACTGTGCGGTCCAACACTGGCCCTATAGGACACACCCCCCTTCAGCACAACAGAAGTCACAGCTAACCAAGCACACCCTCTTACAAGGAAGTTTAGCAACTGCCTGGTTTTCACTATTAAATGCCCTTGGATTTCACTCTTACCGTGAGCACCATATTGTGTCCTTGAGAGAACTTTGTAAACTCAGCTTGTCTTCATTTAAGTGATATTTCTGTACCTTTGATAGTTTAGTACTCTAAAATGTTGTGGTCTCCCACAGTCTCCATGAGAAATGGCGTTTAAGTGGGGCCTCCCAGGAGCAGGAGAAGCTATGCCTACGAGAAGGGACTGGGAGAAGGGATTTGAGAAAGAAGGAGAATAAGCAGCTGCTGAGAAGGCCAGTAGGTCAGGGGAGGGACACAGAGAAAAGCGTGAGGTTGGCTTGAGATGGGGCTAGAAGGATGGGTAAACTGCATCCCATCTTTATTGATTTGTACCTCCAGTTCCCTTTCCTTTCCTGGCCTGTTCTGGGTTCTGCAAAGTTGACCCTTGCAGACTGCATTATTCAGACTCCCTTGCTGGCTGGCTAATTGTTGGACTTGAGCAATGAGATGCAATGGCAGTATATGGAAGCGTGGAGGGAGAGACAGGCCGAGGTATGCCTCTTCCAACTGCCTCCCTGCCTGGTGCCCTAGCCGAGGCAAGAACTGCGTCCGGCTGGTTCCCCTCGAGACCTCTCCTCCATGGCTCCAGCTCTCATTGGGCCCCTGCGCAAACTGACTTTGGTTTTAGGGATATTGATGCCGCCTTCATATTGTTGTTTGTCATTGCCCCATCATCTTTGATTTGTTTCCCCAACGACACCTCGATTCCTGTAGGCAAGCAGTCCCTAAATTATAGTATCTTCCCCTGAGTGATCTGGGACGCATGGATTCTGTTTCCTGCAGGAAACCCGACTTACCACAGGTGGGCTCTGAGGCTATGTAGCCGAGGACACATGAAATAAAAGCACCACTTTTCTCACCTCGCCCAAGATGTTTGATGCACACAACAGGGTAGCGCCTTGGGGACTGTTAGTATCTGGCATCACGCCCCTTTCTCGTGCGAATCAGACAGGAGGCTGGTGGAAGGCTTATCTGCACGGCTGGAGGAGGGCTTGCCACGCCTCCTGATTCCCTCTCCTTCCTTCCTATTTGAAAGGCCATTTCTTTTTTCTTTTGGTTCCTAGGTTTTATTCAAGAACTTGTACAAAAATGTGTCAGATAGATGAGTTTTTTAAAAAAGATTTATTTATTTGTTTTTTAGAGAGGGGAAGGGAGAAAGAGAGGGAGAAAAACATCAATGTGTGGTTGCCTTTTGTGCGCCCCCTACTGGGGACCTGGCCTGCAACCCAGGCATGTGAGCTGACTGGGAATCGAACCAGCGCCCCTTTGATTTGCAGGCCGCGGAGCTCAATCACTGAGCCACACCAACCAGGGCACAAGATATGTCAGATAAATGAGTTTTAATCCTCCTCTCCCTCCTCTTCTTCATCCTGGTTTATTTGGAAGTAACACAATTCATAACTCTCTTTGCTGTTAGCAACTACACGCAAGCAGTCATGTAGATTATTCTTCTTCAGATATTTTTTGGTGAGATATTTCAAATACCTTCTGGAAAAAGGCACCTCAGAAGTTACAGTGATCTTACTCTTGCTTCTTTCAAAGGTTACAACCCCTCCACCAAGATTCCTGGCTTTCCCCTTCACTTTGATTCTCTCCTGAAGGAACCGCTCAAAACTGGCAGCCCCCATGATTCATTCTTCTATGGGGTGGGGGCTGTCAAGGGTGAATTTCAGAACCTGCTACTTATTTTTGCCCCCTTTGCCACAAGCTTCTTCTGATCCGGCTGGCCTGCCAGCCCAGCCCCGGGGGCACGCTGCAGAATGCCCTCTGGTGCCAGCCACTTTGGGGCCAGGTCTAACAGGCCCACATGCCAGGCCCGAAGCTGAGGCCTCAAGCGGAGCCATACTAACCCAAAAAGGACATTTCTGACCTCTACCATTGCCATGGTGTGCTTAAGCTGAGGAAATTAGAAAAAAAATGTATCCAGAAATCTGTGCATTTCTAGACTGGCAGCTAACACATATGATAAACAGATCCATGCTCAATATGTGTGGTTTGCGATGATTTCCTAAATTACTCTTTCCGCCAGAGCAGAGCTTTTACAGGGTTCCTGGGGACAGGATTTGGGCCCCAAATATAACTTCTTAGTATCTACCTCACTTGTGAGGAGGGTCACAAGGAATTTGTTACCATTCAGAGTTAAAATATGCAAATAATTACCTATGGATTCTTAGTTATCCTATAACAGCAGAATTCTTTCTTGTGTTCTGCTGTGCTCTCTTGAGATAGAGAAAAAGCAATTAAGATACAGCTGATGTGCAGGGAGCAGGACTGAACCCCAGCCTGCTCTGTCTGTGTCACAGAAGTGACTGGAGCAGGTGACTCAGGTCTGTAATGAACTCCTTGGAATTAAAAGATCAAGAACCACTGCCTTCCCATGGCACTATTGCTAGAGGTATAACTTCTCATTTTGTATATAAAGAGAACTTATTTTCTTTTTGTGGGGAGAGTAGGTGTCAAGGAAAACAATCCTTCGTGAACCATTGCTGTTCACATTTAGAATGTCAGCTTCGGGAGGGTGGGGCTTTGTTTTGTTCTCTGCCATGCCCCCCCCCCGCCCCCCCCTCCCCCCCCAGCAGACTGCCGTACTGCGTTAGCAGATGCTCAACATGTCTCTGTTGAAGACATGGGAGAGAGGGAGAAGAAGGGAGAACTGGACAGTTCCCTCTGCTGGACATGCACAGACACTTCCTTCTAACCTCTCTGCCTCAGAAGCATGATGAGGGTAGAGGGCAGAATGGAGAGGCCGTTTAAGCAGCTTATCTTCAGATCTGTCTTTTACTAGGTGTGCTCTCCCATGTGATTTAATTTTTGCTGTTCAATCTCTTCATCTAGTCTTCTGGAAAGTGAGTTACCAATATTTACCTCGCTGTATTGTAAGAGTTAAGTAACATGAGGCATGCGGAAATTTGAGGTGGGAGACATTAAACACGTGATTTGGTGTCACCGTTCTTTTTACCAGCTGAGATTATTTAGGATCTCACTGCATTTGCAGTTCTGCATCAGGGAAAACTAACAGACATTTCCGGCCCTGAAAGGGTCTCTGGAATGGAAGAACTACCTGTTCAGGCTGATCCTGTGGGAAAGTGCAGATCTGAGAAGTAGAGATTCATGCCAAGGCCAGGGCCCTCCTCCACCTAAATTTTATTTGAGATGAGTTCAAGTTGGCTCTGATGAAAGAAAACAATCATTTTGATCAGTTGAGCTCACATAACTCTTCATTACAAAGGGAAGAAAACGTTTTTATGGAAAAAAGTCAAATGGGCTGGATTGAGTCCCGAGAACTAGCAACTCCAGTCTTCCTAAATGCTTTGTTGAATCTGTTTTCTTGTCTGTAAAACAGGCACGAACAGCCCCAGTTTTCTCTCTGACAGAGGGCTGCTGGGAGGACTGTGTCAGAGAATGGACCAGGATATCCTATATCAACTTTGGAACCCCGTATATATCTTAGAAGTTACCATATTTTTATTAGTACAGATTGTGGGTCAGACTCTCCAGTCCTGGTAAAGGCGAAGGCATGATGGCCGGTGAGAGTGTAGGAACTTGGTAAACACATGCACGTTGCCTTATTTTATTTTATTTTTTGGTAGTATGACCCTTCAGCTCAGGAAAGATCTGAGAAACCATGGGAACAAACATTCCCAGTCTAAGAGAAGGAGGGATGCCTTACTCCCTTCCTGGAAAAATACCCGGAGCTCCCAAGGCCCCTCAGGCTGGAAGCAGAAAGTCAAACATCATTGCTCATGGAGAAATCAATAGCAGCCTTTGTTCTGTTCTGAGGAAGGAGACAGCTCCATTCCGATTGGAGTGGGCTGTGTGAAGCAGACGCTAGCCTCTTCTGGGCCTCGTCTGGCCAGCAGTTGTGAAGGAAACAACTCAATAACCCCAGGTGACTGTGACGATGAATGTCACCAGGGACTTGAAAATGAGAATGTCAGTGCATTGCTTCTATTTATTTCTTAAAGACAGAAGTGGAAAAGGTGTGGAGCAAATATTATCTTGAAAGGATAACGTATTTTCAAATCTTTGGCTGTCAAGCTAGCCCAAGATCTGGGCCTGCCTCATGTGCAGTGGGCTCAGACACTTTTTGTGCAATCATGTGCTCATCGGAGAAGCCCAGTAAGTGATACAGGGTCATAGTGGACCTGCTCCTGCTGAAGGGGAATGTGGGTCACAGTGTTGGTCCCTGACTATATTATTTGTCTGACGATTGTCATCTCTAAGATAGAGTTCTTTGGGCTCTGGTCCTTCTACTCAGGTTGTCTAGCCCACCTGTCAGGTCACTCAAATGATGCCCTTTCCTGCTGGATCTCTCAGGTATAGTCATCAGGGACAACCTGGGTGCTTGAGACTAGGACTATCTCATTTCTTATCTCCACAGCTGACCCTAGAACCCAGGAGGTCAGTGTACACTTGCTAAATTTGCCTGGACTTTCCATTCTGTCCACCTTTCCATTGCCACCTGTCCTTGAATTCTCCCCCATTCTTCTATTTCTGGAACGTGTCTGTTCTCTGAATTCTTGGCTCCTTCAGACCTGGGCTATTTCACATGGTAGTTAGCTCTGCCTCCATTTTACTGAGATAAGGCTCACAGAGGTTAAGTAATTTGCTCAACACTAGTTACAACATTAGTAACTAGGAGAGTCAAGATTTAAATGAACTATGTAGTCAGTGTTTGTTATTTCTTTTTCCATGTATAGATTGAAAGATGTGCAATAGAAGGCCTGAGGTATTTGACTCTCTCTCCTGCTTTCTCCACTTCAATTCATCAGGACTCAGTGATTGAAACTCAACTCTAAACTGGCTTCAAACAAAAAGGGAATGTGTAGGTTGATCATTCAAAATATTTGCTTCAGGTATAGCTAGTTCTAGGTGCTCAAACAATATTGTCCAAAGTGAGTTCCTTACATCCCCACATTCTGCAGTTCTGTTCTGGTTTCATTTTCCGGTAGGTGCTCAAATCAGCAAGATTCCAAGATGTGGCAGCTCACTCTTTCACCTTCCAAGTCTATGGAGAAGGCCCCTTGTCTGATTGCTTTGGAAAAGTTCTGTGATTGACTTTGGATTGATGTAGGTATGTGCCCATCCTGAAATGATCACTGTGACCAAAATATGGAACTAAATTGATTGACGAGACACATGACATGGGCCCATACCTAGATCCTGGGGATGTATCAAGCCAAACAAACATGACGTAGAAGAGAAAACTACTGGGTTGTTATGTGAGCAAAAGTGACCACGCGAGCATTGGGCAGGGAAAGACAATGAAAGGCTACTATGATACCCCGTTAATACCATCTTAATAAAGCTTTTCCTTCCCCCCTTCTCCTCTCTCTCCCTCCTTTCTTTTCTTCCTCCCTTTCTTCCTGTGATGTTTATTAAGTATATTCATACAAATTATTGTCTTGGATCCTTCTTTGACATTACAAGATAGGTAATAAGCATTTATTATCCTTTTTCTCATTTTATAGGGCAGGACATTGAGAACCCAGAGGATGAAATGATCCTCTTTTCTCTACAAGAATTTGTCCATGGGAAAAAAAAATAGTCAGAACGGGTGAGGTTCAGGGAAATTTATGTGTCTAAACACGAGAGGGATAATCATTTGTGCCCATGAGAAATCAAAGCTGGGACCTTGACCTCATTAGCAGTGAACCACTAGCTCTTTAGAAAAATAAGGCAGTGAGCGGTACGAGAGAATTAATGCACATCCCCAATGCCTAATGTGTTACTAGACTGAGAAGGCCCAGGGGCAAATGTGGCGCATTCGATGACTACAATATGAGCTATGTGTCATTGGGAGCCCTCGGAGAGGATTTATAAAGAAACACACTCTATGTAGTTAGAAGCAAACCCTCTTCTTTATTCATTGTCAACTGTTTTTTAATGTTGAGGGAATTGATGCTTTGTCCAAAGAAGCTATAAATGCATTTGAGGCATTAGGAGAAGGGGATCTGTGGTCTTCTGAAAGGGCGATAAATCACAGCCAGCATTAGCCTAGCTCTCCTTGATCAAAAGTTGTGTCAAGCGGAGCTTAGGAAATGAACCACCATTGCCTGGTGTGATTATGAATTTGGGGTTTAACAGGCTTCACTGAATCATCTGCAGCTTTTAAAAAGTAATTTAAAACATTTTCAATTGTAGTTGACAGACAATATTATATTAGTTTCAGGTGTACAACATACTGATTAAACATTTATATAACTTAGGAAATGGTCACCCCGATAAGTCTGGTATTCATGTGACACCATAGAGTTGTTACAATGTTGACTATATTTCCTATTCTGTGCTTTACATCGCTGTGACTTATATTTTTATAACTGCCAACTTGTACTTTTTAATCCCTTCATCTTTTTCACCCATTCCGCCAAACCCCCAACCCCCGAATCTGGCAATTATCAATTTGTTCTGTGTATCTGTGAATTATCTACAGCTTTGAGAGATGTCTCTGTCTGAGGCTTATGCTATCAAAAAATGTCAAAAATTGAATTGCTTAAAAATATCATGAATATTAACTAATTATTCTTCGTTTCCTATTATAGTTAATCCATCAAAAGGAGGCACTATACTCCTTTTAAAAACACGTTTCATAAATATTTATTGTGTACTTTGTGTCTGTCAAGCAGTTTGGTAAAAATGAACACATGTGGTCTTTGTTCTCAAAACCCTTATGATCTAGATCGAAGTGGGTCAACTAATAGTCCAGGAAGGCGTGCAGACATTAGCCTGAATCTGGATTCATCTGCATACATTGCATAGTCTCTGGCCTTGGTTTCCCTATGAATGGCTAAGTATCACCTCTTCTAGAAATAAAGCTAAAGACACAATTTCTCTAGCGTGCCTATCATTGGCAAGAATTAGGATGTCAGATGTCTTCACACTTCCTGTTTTCCACCACTCTGTCTTGACAACTTACCTTCTCTCCTTCCTCCCTTCTATCTGCCCAAGAATGGAAACAGAATGTACTGTATCGGGGGGGAGCAGCCACGCTGCCCGGATTCTCCTATATTCTCCTCGTGCTTGGACTCAGGGACTGAGTGCGGGATGCTGGGGGAAGCACAGCCGTGCCCAGCTTATATCTTAGAGAGCATTAATGCCTGGACTGTCTCAATCCAGGAGGAATCTTTACAGCCTGGCCCCAAGGTGCCTCAGAATCACCTCGAGGACCTGGTTAACATACATACAAACACTCTGATGCAGTAAATATCAGCTGGGCTTTTGTGTTTAAAAAATGTTCACCACTGTGATGCCGTCAATGGATCCAGCGACAGAAAGAAACAAGCTCTGAAGCCATGAAAAGACATGGAGGGAATGGGCACTGAAGTGCGTGTTACCGAGTGAAAGAAGCCAATCTGAAAAGGCTGTGTACTGTATGGTTCCATGACACCCTGGAAAAGGCGAAACAATGGTGACACATCAAAAAAAAAATTAGTGATTGGCAGGGGTAGGGAGAGGAGTGGCTAGGCAGAGCACAGAGAATTTTAGGGGCAGTGACACATTCTATATGATACTATAATGTTGGATACCAGCTATTAAACATTGCCCAAACCTATAGGGTGTGAAGCCAGAGAGTGAACCCTAATGTAAAATCTGGACTTTGGTTGATACACATGCGTCAGTGTTGGTTCATCTTGGTAACAAGTGTACCTCCCTGGAGCTGGTTGTCCGTAGGGGAGGCTGAGTGTCTGGAGTGGGTAGAAGGGAAACTCTGTACTTTTCCTCATTATTGTCATGAACGTAAAACTACTCTAAAATAGCCTATTAATTAAAAAAAGTGTTCACCAGATGATGATGATGATTCAGAGCATCTTTGAGACCCCCTTGCATGCTGTCATTTTACGAATGTGAAATGATGAGACAAAGGCAGAGAGAGGGGACATGCCACCGGGGAGCTAAGGACCAAGGCAGCAATGGACACGAAGCATCCTTGCTCCTCCTTCAGTGCTGTCCCCCCTGCTCCCATCCTGTGTTGATGGATCCTTGCAGTGTCCCGCCGTGGTCCCATGTTCTGCATAAGCAATGAATATGACTCAACTTTATAGTTGTCTGACTCCCTTGGGAGCTAGGGAAGGAGTGAAACTGTTTTCTTCTCCATTAATTGCTCCTGAAGCCAGATTAGTAGGGGAGCAATCCGGGGGCTGGGAAGACTATTCAGGTGACCTGGCAAGACTAGAATTTCCTGCCTGAATTTTCTGATGCGTGGTTAGCATATTACTTTATTTTCCTATCTCCCAGTCTCATCGACATTTGCACAATGCCGTGTCCTTCTACTCCATGAAGTTGCTAGGAAGGTGGAGGTGAAACCTCTCTTCAAAGGGGCTCAGCCATTCCTGCACACGGACTACATGCCTAGTACCTTGAAGATACCTCTAGACGTTTACCTCATTGAGTGCCTGCACCGTTTTCCACTGTAATTTCTCATTTACCTTATACGGGAAGATCCTGGGCATCAGAGATTAGTGCACACTGAGCAAGGTTGCAGAGTTCAGACCTGAACTCAGGACTCCAAAGCCTGTGATCTTTTCTCTGAACCAGGTCACAAAAGGGGTTGTCAGCATGGAAGGTGTGACTACTGCTCTTTGGTCATGGGCTCTTGGAGACCCATCCTAAAGGAGAGGAGAGCGGACCTTCTCTCAGCACTTCTGAAAGGACTGTACAGCGGTCCACCGGAGGCTCTTTATATTTCTACAAATTCTCATTGAGCACCCGTTTGCCTGGAGCCCATTTGGTAATTTATTCCAGGATGTCTGGCACCGGCAGCTCCTGGGACGCATATCAAGCAGGACATGAGGCCCCTGGACTGAATAAACAGCTGAAGACGGAGCGGTGTATCAGCTGCAGACAGGGCAGAGGTGACCGGGCACCAAACCAGCCAGCGCAGTTCCTTTCATTCCTGGTCATTTGGATGATTATTAAATGTGTCACTTTTTCATTTTGATCTTTTCCCCTTTTGGCACGGGATAGGGATATTTATTTCATGATAGGATTTTAAAGCTCAGTGCCAGGTTTGGGGTCTCTAAATGCTACTCCAGTATTGACATCACAAAATACATTATATTTCGATGTATGTGCGGGAAAAGCAAAACATACCAGCGACCCAGAGTTGAGCTGTTTGCTTTCCAGAATGACTTCCTAGCTCACTTTGTGCTTTTGGTGGGCCCAGTGTCATCGACACGGGAGCGATAGCTCGGTCACAGGGGGCTGGCAGCTCATCACGGAGAGGTGATTGATATTGCACCGTCAAAGTGCAGAGCCTAAAGTAGCGTTTTTCAAAACTGGAGTTTGGAGTCAGAATGGCCAGTGTCTAAATTCCAGCTCTTCTATCCACCAGCTTTGTCAGTTCAGGGAGTTTCGATTTCCCCAAACAGAAAATTGAAACGTCGTGAGGGTCCAGTGGGATAATGAGGCAAGTACAGTATTTAAACGCTGGGCACATAGAAAGGGCTCAGAAAAGGCTAGTTCCCTTTCTCCCCAGTTCCATTGTTCAGGGCTGATTGATACGGTAAACAGGGAAGATGGGGCGGGCTTTGCTGCTTCTGTCTTTATGTTTCCTTTTAGAACTCTTATTGGGCAGAGAGAGAGATGGATAAACAATGGAGGACAGGAGAGAGAGATTTGTAGTCCGGCAGAACAATCAAAAGCAGAGAAAGGAGACACTAAATTATTTAGTATGTGTTGCAGGGGATGGGGGGTGGAGAGCTAAGTGAAGGGTGAGGCGAGGAAGGATGAAACGCAGGATCTCTATCGGATGTGTCGTTTATAGGCTCTAGTATAATTTTCCTGGATGGGAATCAAAGGGCCCCACTCAGGATGGGAAAAAAAGGGCCTGTCTGTATCTACTGCAGCTGGAGTTGTATTATTTTCAGATACTCAGTTCCCTTAAGAGGGGACTTCAGTTCCCCTGCCGGTGTTCACAGTTTAAGGCCTGAACCCTCTCCCAGCACTCTTCTGTTTACCTAAGTCCAGAGGATTGTTCCTCCCTGTCCCTTCCCCACCTCTCCCCTCCCCCACCCCATTTCTGTCTCATCCTGTGTCTTTCCCTTGAATAAGGCAACTGCTTTCTCTTCTCTAGTTTGACAGTTGTCCCCCTTCCTGGGTATGGCCTGACACCTACTCTTTGATGCCACCTATTCCAGCTGCCCTATGTAATCCCTCAAATGAAGGAGCCCTGTCTTCTGGAACCAGCCACGCTCTGGTTCACTCGACAGAGATCCCTTGCTAAAATGAACTCAGCTTCCCGTAAAGGGGAATCTGAAAGACTTTTGTCTTTACCAGCGAAAGAATGCTGATACGGTCGAACTTTACTGTCCAAACAAACTTCAAGGGCCTCAGCTTGTTTCTGGCTGTAATCCGTTAGAAAAGGCATACTAAACCCCAGATTTCTTTTGGTCTCTTTATACAAGGATCGATGCCCAAACCATCCCCCGCCTCCCCCCCCCGCCCCCCGCCCCGCCAAAACCCCAACCTCATGGAGAGAAATAAAATGAAATCATTAAAAAAGTTGCAGAATACGAAACCACTAAGATAAAACCAGGCAAGCCCATTGAGATACCGGTTGTCTGCCTGCAGTACACATGAAGTGACAACTGTCCTGGAAGTGATCACATCCACCTGAGAGGAAGTACATTCGCTAAAGACAAGGCCAGGGGAAGATTACAAACACTTTTGTAGGGCCAGACAGCACCCAGGGAGGGTGGGGCAGGGTTTTATCTTTATCAGGTAATTGAAATAATGCTTGAGGTGACAAACTCAAGGCTGGAATCCGGCCCTCCACCTTGTTTCTACCCGGTGGCAGTGCCGAGCTCTCGCTTAACTGCTAAGGAGTAGTTACATTTATACGGTCCTAAAGTTACATCCGGCCCTTTGAAGGCAACCGCAAGGCTGATGTGGCCCCCGATGAAAATGAGTTTGACACCCCTGCTTTATATTCGCAGTATGAGTTTAAAGTGGAATCTGGAGTCAGGAGGTACTAAAAAGGGGCAGGGTGAGGGCGAGAGAGAATATGCAAAGATCTCTAGAAACTGTTTGGGTTGGGAAACTAAAGAATTACTGAAGGCCTACTATGTGTCAACTGCTTTTACATATATAATCTCCTTATGACAACCCTTACGTAAAGTGTGATTAACAGCCTTATATCTGGCGGGGAGAGGGGCTCAGTTATGTGACTTGTCTAATTCTTTTTGACATGCAGGTAGTGGAGTTGAGATCAAAGCTCAGGTGTGCTCAGCTTGAAAGCTTTGATCGCTCTAAATACACCCACTAGCTCATAACTGCTGAATAATATTGTACCACTGAGACCCAAAAGGCTGTTACAAATACTAGATCTGCCTGGGCCAGTAAGGAAGATGAGCTATTCTGAGTGTTTTTCCATTACCCACCCCCACCCCACACACACACATCTTAGCTCCACATTGAGTTGCTAACTTTATATACCCACTTGAGTGTTCCACAAACAGGAAAAATTCAATTTCTCTAGAAATCACTAAAGCATCCTGCCCTGATTGTCATATTTTGTCATATTTGTATCTTATTTTGCCTTCTCTGCCCATTTGCTCAAGTTAGAAATATGGTTTCCCTTGATCCCTTTCTTTTTAAAAATTTATTTTTTATTTCTAGAAATATATTTTATTGATTATGCTATTAGAATTGTCCCAATTCTCCCTCCTTTGGCCCCCTCCACTTGGTACCCCCCACTCCCTCTGGCAATCCCTCGCTTAGTTCATGTCATAGGTCATGCATATAAATTCTTTGGTTTCTCCATTTCCTATACTGTCCTTAACATCCCCCTGTTTATTCTGTACCTATCAATTTGTACTTAATCCCTTCACCTTTTCCCCATTCTCTCCCTTCCCCTTCCCAACTGATAACCCTCCAAATGATCTCCATACCTATGATTCTGTTCCTGTTCTGCTTGTTTGATTAGTTTGTTTTTTAGATTTGGTCATTGATAGTTGTGAATTTATTGCCATTTTAGTGTTTGTAGTTTTGATCTTCTTTTTCTCAAATAAGTCCCTTTAACATTTCATGTAATAATGGGTTGGTGATGATGAACTCCTTTAGCTTTATCTTATCTGGGAAGCACTGTATCTGTCCTTCAATTCTAAATGATAGCTTTTCTGAATAGAGAGTAATCTAGGTTGTAGGTCCTTGCTTTTCATCACTTTGAATATTTCTTGCCTGTCCCTTCTAGCCTGCAAAGTTTCTTTGGAGACATGAGCTGACAGTCTTATGGGAACTCCTTTGTAGATAGGTGTCTGCTTTCTCTTGCTGCTTTTAAGATTCTCTCTTTATCTTTAACCTTTGGCATTTTAAGTATGATATGTCTTGATGTGGTCCTCTTTAGATCCAACTTGTTTGGGACTTTCTATGCTTCCTGGGCTTGTATGTCTATTTCCTTCACCAAATTAAGGGAATTTTCTTCCATTATTTTTTCAAATAAGGTTTCAATTTCTTGCTCTTTCTCTTTTGCTGGTATCCCTATGATTCGGATGTTGGGACATCTAAAGTTGTCCCAGATGCTCCTTAGCCTATCCTTGTTTATTTGGATTCTTCTTTCTTCTTGCTGCTCTGGTGAATGTTTTTTCTTCCTATGTTCCAAATCATTGATTTGATTCTTGTCTTCATCCACTTCACTGCTGGTTCCCTGTAACTTCATTTCTGCCTGTGCTATTTTTACGCTGTTGAAGTACCCAATGAGTTCCTTGAGCATCCTGATAACTAGTGTTTTGGACTCTGATAGATTGTTTATGTCTGTTTTGTTTACTTCTTTTCTGGACTTTTGCTCTGTTCTTTTATTTAGGTCATCTTTCTCTGTCTCCTCATTTTGGCAACCTTCCTGTGCTTTTTTCTATGTATTAGGTAGATCTGCTTTGACTCCCTGTCTCTGTAGTGTGGTCTATTGTAGACAAGAACATTGGCTAAGTTGGGTGGGCCAGAGCCTTAGGTAATTGCCAGGGCAGGGCAACCCATGTGGACCAGGTTGGTGGATTCTCTGATATGGTGTTACTGCTCTGTGGCTCTGTGTTGGGGCGGGCTCAGAAAGGGGATGATGCCACCACTTGGCCTCTGGAGTTTTGTCCGGGAGGAAGCTGTGCTCCAGCACATGTCCTGATGCCAGACACTTCAATTTCTCCCTGTCTGCCACTGATGCCCTTCCAGCTGCTGCTCTGGTGCTGAAGCCCAGAGGGAGTGAGCCTGCAGGAGTCCTAAGTCCATTACGGGAACTTTAAGAGGAGACTTCTGAGAATCCCACAGTTTCATCTGCTGCCCCAACCCCTACTGGTTTTTATAGCCAGAAGTTATGGGGACTTATCTTCCTGGCACTGGAACCATGAGCTGGGTGGTCTGGTGTGGGGCTGGGATCCCTCTCTCCTAAGGTATCCCTCCTGATTTTTATCTACCAAATGTGGGTTTGGGACTGCCCATTCTGTGTCTCCATGCCTCCATGCATCTCTGCGTCTTTGTTCCCCAACCCTCTTAGATGAATGTGACTTCTTTATTCCTTGGTTGTCAACATCCATACAGCTCAATTTTTTGACAATTCTGGGTGATATTTGTTTTATAGTCTAGTTGTAATTTTTGCTGTGATTGTGCAAGGAGGTGAGCTGTGTTTACCTATGCCTCCATCTGGACCGGAAGTCACTCCCTTGATTCCTTTCTGTTAATGCCACATTCCATGAATCTCCAAATCTTATCAACTCTACCTCGTTTTTCTCTTCTTTTTATTCATTCTATTCCAACTTTGGTTCAGGCTAACATCCTCTCCTGGCAAGAATACTACAGCAACCTGGCCTCTGTCCCCCTCTTCTCCAATTCACTTTCCACTTTGTGGGCAGAGAGATACTTATAAAGGACAAATGTGTACAACCCTTCCATGCCTCTCCTTTTCTTTAGCGTGAAGTTTGATATCTTTACATGATCTGTCTTTTTAATAAGTGTCTTTGCATGGGATATCACCTCTCCGGTACCTGCTACTGTGCAAGTGAGAGGAAAAATTGCTTCCTTATAACCAGGCTTTCACAGCAATCTCAGTTCTTTGAACATACTGTTCCTTCTACATGGTTCTACATGGGACACTCCTCTAACTTTCTGTTTTTTCTTTTTTCCTGAACTGGTGAGTTCTTACTTGTCCTCCAGAAGCCAGTATAGCTATGTCTTTGTCCATTGATTCTTAACTGTCCGAAGATTCAGTTAGGAATACCCCATAAGGCTCTCATGTTTACCCATCATAGCTCTTATTACACTGCATTTTAATGGATACCGTTCTGCCCCCTAAATTGTAAGCTTCATGTGAGCTAAGACTATGTCTTAGTTACCAGTGCTCATTCTGGTGTGGGAAACATGTTTGCTACCTAGTTAGCATGTTTGATTAGGTGCTGTCACAGATGGATTAATGTGCGGGCGACTCCTCAGGGAGCTGTCCTGACTTGGGGATTAGGCAGAAGGAGAGACTGAGCCTTAATGCAGCCTCATGGAAGCTTCAGCTGTCTTATGGGGGTAATCTGAGCTGGGGTAATCTTTCAGAGTGGCCTCAAGTTGGGGTGAGGGCATGGATTTTTATACACTTGTGTTTTTTGGTAATTGGTGAAGGGGCCCTCTTCTACCAAGGCAATCCATTGCCAGAGGGGGCTGACAGCTGAGGGTTGCCTAAGGATGGGGAATCCCATCCTTCATTTCTATAGTGGGATTAGAGTGTCCAGCATGGGTGTGTCAGCCCATGAGCACACTAGCTCCGGTCTTGACAAAAATTTCAAATGTTGTGGAAGCTACAGGAATATCCCCTCAGGGAGCTCATGTGGAGTCATGATTATGTGTTTTCTGGTGAAATAATTGAGGAAACAGTCTCAACTCTTTTAACATTGACTGTCCCCTTCATGCTCTCTGCGACTCTGAGGAGGGAGTGTTCTTAACTAGACATCAGACTCACAGAATCTAACAGGTAACATCGGAACAATTTAATCAGGTGGCTATTGGTTTAGAAACACAGAGAACTTCCCAGTTGGGCTGTGTCGGGCATTTCTTTTCCAAAGGAATAACCCCCATAGCAATCCATTCTTTGCTCCACGCAGTGAGGTTCTCTTGACTCCCTCCCTGCTGAGAGTTTAGGTGTGAGGGAAGAAGACTCATATTAGGCAGGTGCACTAGCTGCCCTGGCGTAGAAGCTTTGTGCCCTATAGGACCAGTGTCTCTTGTAATGGTCTTGAGCATAGCTCTCAGGTCCCCACAAAGGATACGCCCAGTTATGAGTCTCTGTATGAAAGAAATCATGAAGCTATGGCTTCCCATCAGGTATTTGTGCTTTAGTTACATTTTTCTGGGCCAGGTGCATGATATCTACAGCATGGGCCATTTTTACCATAAATAACTTGGTTGCCTGGTAATACAAATGAGATTCCACCTTAAGTTTTCAGTTGAAAGGGCAGGAAGGTTAACCTGGAAGGTTAAGATCAGATTTGTTTTCATAGAGGAAGATAAGGGTTTGTTCATCCTTTTGAACAAATCCATCTGATCTTCTTCACAGCACAAGGCATAGTCCTAACACCAGTTGATATGCAGATTGTTCTCTGCCTAGTTCACCTCTTCTTTTCGCGTCTCTGAATATGAGAGACATTTGTTAGTCTTTAGGCTCCTGGGAGATAGTACAGTGCCTTGAACATAGTAAATACTGGCTATGATCTGAATGTTTGTGTCCCCTCTGCCCACTCCCAAATTCATATGATGACATCCTAATGTCCAATGTGATGGTGTTACGAGGCGGGGCTTTGGGAGGTACTTAGGTCATGAATGGGATTCATACTCTTATAAAAGAGCACCTTGACCCTCCCACCATGTGAGGACACAGTCAGAGATGCTAGTTGTGAACAGAAGAGGGCCCTCACCCAAATGTGACCATGCTTGTGCCTTGATCTTGGCCTTCCCAGCCTCCAAAACTGTGAGAAAAAAATATTCACTCTTTATAAACTGCCCAGTCCATGGTGTTTTGTTATAGCAGCCTGAATAGACTAAGAGCAATACTCAACAGAAAATTTTATTTAGTTAACAACAGAAAAAAATTAAATTGAGAAAAATCAGAATATTCCCATATTGTGACCTACTCGACATAACAATGATAAATACCAGTATTTCAGTGTATAACCTTCCAGTGTTTCTAATGTGCACAGGCTTAACCATTGCTATATATTAATATCCATGGCAAGATTTCTTGCCTTTTTTTATAGAAACATGTTAAGGTTAATTCTGCCTCAACCCATCAACCTAAACATAAATACTCTCTTTGGAGTGGCTTGAGTGATGGGATGTTCAACATTCATTTTATGTTTACCACCTGTCAGACCATGTGTTAAGCGTGTGAGGAGGGAAAGCAAAATAAAGTTTAGTTCTGCCCTCAAAGCACTTGCGTACCCTTCATGGGAAAGGAAGATTTATATTTTATTTCCCACAAGGTGACTATCTAATGTTGGCTTAAACTTGTTCTGTTCAATTGAGATTATACTTTTAAGGGACCAGAAGAGAAAGTTAGGCCCATTTAAGCGGTTTCTGCCAAGAAGCCAGTTTCTCAGAAATGAATAATCCCTGCAGATTAGCCAGTCTCCGTAAAATAATTTTAACACAGTATCCAGCAGATCATCTGGGAGGCAGGCAAGTCAGCGGGTGGGGCGTGAACCTTAGCAACTTGGTTGTCATGGAAACTTTTCTTCCAGACGGGGAAAAAGGCAGTTCTGGGGAAACGTATCATGTAGAAAAATAGCCCATTTCTCCAGAATCTATTCCGTCTGTCAACCACAAGATGATGTCAAACTTGGGCTGGGAGTGGAGAGAAATGGAGGCATCCTAGCCTCGCAGAGGAAGACATCTGCCTTTGTGCGGGGAAGGACCTTAGGCTCAAGGGGAGAACCGGAAGTGTGTAGATAGAAGTTGGAGAGCCATAGTCATTAATTTATTTTTATTATTATTTTCTTTTACTATTACATTTTTTTTTATTGTTGACAGTATTTCAGATGTCCCCTATTTTCCCTCCCTTCGCCCATGTCCACCCTGCCCCTGGTCACCTTCCGCCGGCCTTCACCATTCTATTGTACATGTCCATGGGCTATGCATATATGTTCTTTAGCTAATCCCTTCACCTTCTTTTATCCAGTCCCCTAACCCCTTCTTCTCTGACAGCTGTCAGTCTCTTCCATGTGTCCATGTCTCAGGTTCTATTTTGTTTGTTAGTTTATTTTGTTCTTTAGATTCCACATATTAATGAGATCATATGGTGTTTGTCTTTCTCTGACTGGCTTACTTCACTTAGCATAATATTCTCCAGGTCCATCCATGCTGTTGCAAAAGGTAGGAATTCCTTCTTAATTTCTGTGGTGTAGTATTACACTGTGTAAAAGTGCCACAGTTTTTTTTATCCACTCATCTACTGATGGGCACTTGGGCTGTTTCCAGATCTTGGCCATTGTAAATACCACTGCTATGAACATAGAGGTGCACATATTCTTTCTGATTGATATTTCAGGATTCTTATGATAAATTCCCAGAAGTGGAATCACTGGGTCAAAAGGCAGTTCCATTTTTACTATTTTGAGGACACTCTATACTGTTTTCCACAGTGGCTGCACCAGTCTGCATTCCCACCAACAGTGCACGAGAGTGTCCTTTTCTCCACATTTTGGCCAGCACTTGGTAATTGATTTATTGATGATAGTCATTCTGACAAGTGTGAGGTGATACTTCACTGTGGTTTTAATTTGCGTGTAAATGACATTTACACGATATTCCACCCAACAAAAGCAGACTTTCTGGGAGTCATGGAACATTTATTAGCTTATTCCATATTCTAGACCATAAAACTAAACCCAATAAACTTCAAAAAAATTTGAGATATACAATGCATGCTCTCTGACCACAATAAAATTACGAATCAATGAAAAAAAAGTACCTGGAAAGTCCCAAAATACTTGGAAATTAAATAACAGACTCTAAATTACCCATGAGTCAAAGGAGCAATCAAAAGGGATATTAGTATTTTGAACTAAATAAAAAGAACATGTGAATTTTGTGACATGCCCGTTAAGTAGTACTTATGGGGCCACACATAGCACCAAACACAGGCTGTAGTGTGTGCTGGTGGCAGCAAGACTTAGTGGCACAAAGATACACAAACAGATCCCTGGAGCAGAGCAGAGAGTCTGGAAATAGACCTATACCCTGTAGTAAATGCATGAACCAGTAACATGGTTGTTTATTGTCATTATCGAGTATTATTTACTGTATGTATTGTAAGTGCCATACTTTTATGTGACTGGCAGTGCATAGGTTTGTTGACACCAGCATCGCCACTAACACGTGAGCAATGCATTGCACTTTACTGCTACTGCTGTGATGGCACTAGGCAATAGGGAGTCTCAGCTCCATTATAATCTTATGGGACCAACCACTGTCAGATGTGCAGTTCATCATTGGCCAAAAGGTCGTTGTATGGCCATGACTATGTATGCATAGGTATATATGACCATAAAACAATAATTGTGAATGGCTAGACTTCATAATATGTAGGTGTTTTGTAAATAGATGAGCCTAGAAATGTAGGCAGGGATCTTGCATATCTTTTTGTCAAGTTTGGATATATTATCCTGGAGGTAATATATACTCATTGAAGAATGGAAAGGGAGAGTAACAGGATAAGATTTATTTTAGAAACATCAGAGAGACGTTGTGTGGAAGATAGATTGTGGAAGGGTTACACTGGATTCCGGCAGTATGATTAGGAGGCAGTGAGGTTGAGGAAAAGAGGGGGTGGGCTTGAGATTGTTTAGGAGGATAAAACCAGTGGTCCCATCTGGCTGATTTAACTGGTGAAGGATATCGGAGTGTGAGGTATCAAGGGGCAGCTAAAAGATTCCTGCCTTGGACTTCTGAACAGAGACCAGTGCCATCACCGGGATGGGGAACAGGAGAAGGAATCAGTTTTGGAAAGCTCTTGATGATCCAATGTCAAATTTGATGACTTTGAGTGAGGTTCTTTGGGATTTCCTCAAAGGAGTTGCCAGGTACTCAGAAGGATACTGGGGACTAGAAGGCAGAGGAGAAGACAGGTATCGTGGTAAGAATTTGGGAGCGTTGCCCTGGCTAAGTTGGTTGGAGCATTGTCCCAGTACACCAAGGTTCCGGGTGTGCTCCCTGGTCAGGGCACATACCTACAATGCAGGTTCAGTCCTGGCTGGTGTATGTACAGGAGGCAACCAATCGATGTTTCTCTCTCACATCAATATTTCTTTCCGTCCCCTCCCTGTCTCCCTAAAAATCAATAAACATATCCTTGGGTGAGGATTAAAAAAAGAAGAATTTGGGAGTATTCAGCATTTGTATGGACACTGATGCCAGAGATGTGAAGTTTCACAGAAAGAATATATAAAATAAAGAGAGAAGAGCATGGAAAATGGAAAACAAAGTCTGCAAAGTAGCGGTATTTAATGGGTAAACAGAAGAAAAGAGCCATTTAGTGAATCCAGAATTTCTTGGAGGCATAAAACTAATTTGTGATGTGTGTGTGTGTGTGTGTGTGTGTGTGTGTGTGTGTATTGTGTGCTTGTGTGTGTCAGTGGCAGTAAGAGTGCTGTGTGGGGAAATTGTCTTGAAGCTGTGTTTCCACCAGAGCACATTCTTTTTACTCGCATGCTATGTTTATGAAGGAGGGCTGTTCAAGATTAGTGTTGTTACTCTTTCTTGACCAAACCAAGGCAGACTCATTAAGGAGACTAAGCAGGAAGAGTCAGAGATAAGAGGAGAGTGGACATCGGTATCAATTGTTGGAGAGCAGGCAGGTAAGATAAGGATTGTAGTTTGTCAGGCGTGTAGCCCACAGGAAACAGACTGCGCTCTGAAGTTAGGCAATTTGAGGGGAGCTTAATAAAGAGACCAAGGTGTGGGCAGGGTGTAAGGAAACTCCACGTGATAGCGACTTTTGCCAGGACTGGTAAGAGGGTGATGTCAGGACTCAGCCAGAAGAGGAAAGAGGATGGGGCAGTTCCCAGCACCCGGCATGAGAGACCATTGTGGGGGATGCTACTGAAGGAGCTCTGACCTTTGCCTGAGGCTCTGACTTTTGGTTTGCGGGGAGGTGCTGGAGAGTAGCTACGCTGACCCCCCTTGCCTCTTTACCTCACTCCCTTCCCTGCGTTATCCACTGGCCATGCCCAATCAGAAGGAAGCAAGTCTGTGAACATAGTCCCTCTAGATCAGCCTCCAGCATGGGGCAAGTTGGGAGAGAGGCGGGGATGGATCTGACTGGGGCAGAAGGTAGAGAGTAAACTGAGGTTAGAACAGGACCGAAGAAGAGGAGCTACTACTGTTAAGGCAGAGAGTTTGAGGAGTGACTGGATATAAGTTTGGGGTAACGGGTGGCAGATGTGGGTTAAGATGGCAGATCCTTATTCATGATTCTATGCCAAGCAATACAAAGTTACTGACTCCTAATAGTGTGCCAATTTCCCAAGGTCTCCCTGTAATTTTCTAGAATTGTGAGGATGAATATAAAGAGGCATACATTAGGACCATACCAGTAAGAAGACCTATGCTTTGCAGATTCCATTCTGAGTGTATGTGCCCTGTGTGTGCATATAAGTGCCGATCACTTGCTCTGTTCAGTGTGTGTGCCCTGTGTGTGCATATGGACCCTCTGCAGTGCAGGGACTGTCCTTTAAGTGTCATTAGACTCTCAGTGCTCTGCTTACAAACTGATATTACCATGTCTGAGTTCTAAGACTGACTGAGAAATAACTCCCGTTTAACTGGCTGTATGGGGGTAGGAAGTTGCTCTTATGTATTCTAAGACTGTCTTAAATATGTTTTTCTTGTTTAAGAAGTATTTTGACATGTTTAGAAATTCTCAGTAATATTTTTGAAACAAAAGTATAAGAAAAAAGCTTGCTTCTTCCAACCCTTCCATTTTTTGACAATTTCATCTTTCTCTTCTAAGTTACATTATTTGAAACCAAATTCCACTTTTTATTTTCATTTATAAAACATATTATCATGAAGTGCCATAACAGCAAACTAGCCGGAATGACAAAATATTAGAACATAATAAAAATGGGAAAGTCTAAGTTTTAGAACAAAAGGAGAAATTAATATTCCTATCTTGAAAAGGATTATGACATATTTTGGGCTGAGTGCTTGGGGGGGTCCTACATACCTACCATACGCAGACATACAACATATAAAAGATAGTGAGTCAAGTTGAACTTGATGTTTCTCTGATTTCAATGGTTTGTTTTTAATCTTTCAGGCTAAGGTCTCCAAATGGTTAAGTTGCTGTAGTAGGTATAGGTGTGCAACAAAAGCATTTTGAAATGTGTGTTATCACAAAATGTGTACTTTCACATGCCAACATACATGTAGTTTTTACTTCTTTGGGAGAAGCCTCATTTTAAGTACATTCCATGTTAGATCAGTTGAAACGATACACATTTTGCACGTAAACGTTGGAATGCTGAAAGAGCCAGCGTGATTCTTGCCTTGTGGAGCCTAGACACAATGGATTTCCATGCTCCTTCGTCCTTGTGATTGCAAAATGCATCCACTTTACAGCGTGTGTTGTAAACAGGTTGTTCTTCAAAATACTCATCTAGAATTTTATTTTTATGAAAATATTGAAAAATACCTGTTTGTTTGGATTATTTCATTTTGAACTTATTGGTGTGCATAAAATGCTATTTAAGTAATTGAGTTTTTCCTAATAATGTCAGTGCTAAAAATTCAATCTACTGTAATTAAAAATAAATCTTTGAACTGAACACAGCAATTATTTTCCCATATACTTTATTGAAAGTGATAAAAAATGGGTAAAACTTAACCATTGTGCCTCTATCCTGTGAAATATCAAGCTCCCATTTCATTAGACTTGGGGGTACTTTTAAGGAAGTAATATGATGATACTGAAGGAAAGGAAATAAAATTCTTAGAGAGCCTCCAAAGATTATTAATAGATGAGATTTGAATAAGACTGACCAAATGTTGGAATGGATGCTGGCTTGCTTTCTTCTTTCCCTGATTGCCCACGTTGTCTGGGAACTGTGCGGCAGAACAAAGGGTTTTATGGATGAAAGCCCGGTCTAAAGAAAAGCGAATGTCAACTCAGGCTCTGAAAGACAGTTTGCTAATGAAATATTCTAAAAGTCATTTGCAAGGTGGCTGAAAGTTCGCGCTGTGGTGCACCCATGCTTTTGACAAAAAAAATTATATACATCAAATAATTACACAAATGTTGGACCTGGGGACAGAGAAAATAACATGAGCTCATATGCACCCAAATGTTATGGAAAGGTTTGTGTATTGTACGTTATTTCCAAGGGTAAAAGTGATCAAATGGCTGATAACATTCCATTCCTTCCTTCTTACATGTGGAAAAGACATTTTCTGCTACTCAGGTTATGCTAGCTCACCGTGATCTATGCTTAATGGTTAGCTCTTTATGTGCAAAGTGTAGGAAGGAGATGATTATCTTTAAAAATTGAACTTTTCCAAAACATCCTTGAGTGAACTTTCCGATAAAGGCAAGAAGTAATGACTTTTCCCCAAAGGTCCACTGATCCACTCTATTAATATACATACCTGTCACTGAAACCTACTTATTCTCCATGTTCTACAGCATGCATTCTCTTTGAGGAGGTATATATGTGAACTTATATATGCCATATATGTATGACATGTACCTTCATATAGGTTATAACTTGATGGAAATTTGCATTCCGATGTCTTGGAATCTGTCTGCCTCAGTTTTCTGTGACTGGGGTTTAATTGTGCAAGATGGTGAGGACTCCTAGCCGTGGCTACCATGGCGCCCCCTAGCGAGAGGGCCTCAAGGGTGACAGTGGTTCTACCGCATGACCACGTTAGTGAGAAGAATGGTTCATTAGGTTTTTAGCCACTCATATCCGTTTGGCCGTGGGACATCGACCCGCTGCCCCGTCACAATCCTGGATGACTGACTGAATCGCAGGATCTGACAACAGAATTAAACTTCATGTGCCTGGGTCTGAGTTGGGCCTGGCTTACAAAAGGTGGACTTGAGCTCCATTCCACTTGATATTTTCATGAATGAAATTTTAATCACAAGCATTGCTGATGAAAACAAAGACAAGGATTTTGCTTGATATTTAAAGCTCTTTGGGACTGACCTAGTATTAATCTCTCAAACCGATCTGCCTTAGTGTGTACGTTATTGCCACTTTGTAATGAACTTTCCCCTTACGCTCTCTTTTCAACGTAAAACTCTCTCAGCAGTCTAGATCCAAACACAATGCTATCTTCTCTTCACAACTGCAGCTGACATTCTTCCAACAGAGACAATCACTTTGTACACGTCCTTATAGTATTTTTTTATATATGCATAGGATGATAATTTCATATCACATCGCAATTTTCAAGTATCCTTGTGTCTCATCCTAGTCAGGGAGCGTCTAGCAGGCCTGCGGGCCGCATGTGGCCCAGGAAGGCTATAAACGTGGCCAACACAAAATTGTAAATGTACTTAAAACCTTCTTTTGCTCATCAGTTTTCATGAGTACTTGTGTATTTAATGTGTGGCCCAAGACAACTCTTCTTCTTCCAGTGTGGCCCAGAGATGCCAAAAGGCTGGATACCCCTGGGAGTGTAAGAGCTAGTGCTTACTCATTTAAAAAATCCCTAGGATTAAAAGTAGGCAATTGGTGAATGTTAGTTTAAAAAAATTGTTCAAAGGTAAATAAGAGCATGTAAACGGGATCTTTGCAATTAATAAGGAAGCTTAAAAGAAAATGGAGTCCAAGGTGTGGTCACTTTTGTAGGTAGTTTAAAAAACGGAGTCACCTTGTAGAGAAATTGGAGCCCGTGTGTGCTGTTGGTGGAACTGCAACCTGGTACAGCTGCTGTAGGAGACAGTAGAGCAGTTTCTCAAAAAACTTGAAAATAGAATCACTATATGACTCACCAGTTTCACTGCTGTGTGTGTATACCTGACAGACTTGAAAGCAGGGGCTCAAAGAGGTATTTGCACGCCCATGTTCTTAAGATCATTATTCATTGTCCTCCAAAGTTCGAAGCATTTCGTGTTCATCGACAGATGAATGGATGAACAAAATGTGGTGTATACATGCAATGGAATATTACTCAGCCGCAAAAAGAAGAGGATCATATGCTACAACTTTGATAAATCTTGAGAACGTTATGTTAAGTGAAATAAGCCAATCACAAGAAGACAAATCTTGGATAGTTCCACTTACGTGAGATACCTACGGTAGTCAAATTCATAGAGACAGAATGTAGAAGGGTGGTTTCCAGGAACTTCAGGGAAGGAAAATGAGTTGTTTAATGGGTATAGGGTTTCAGTTTTGCAAGATGAAAAGGATTTTGGAGACTAGTTGTATAACAGTGTAAATGAACACTACTGAACTGAACACTTAAAGATGGTTAAAAGGGTAAATGTTATGTATATTTTACAACAATTTAAAAAAAACTAAAAAATGAAGTAAATTTTATTATATACATCACAATGATTTCAGACTAATCTACCATAAAGGTATTTTTTGTTGAAGTATAATTGACATATAACCTTATATAAAAATGATGAATTATGGTATTTTGAAAAGAAGAAATGGTTTTGTGAATTATCCCATCTTATGCTTTGCATAAGGGATTACAAGTGTACTTCCACGTGTTCCGTATCGTTCCCTTTAGTATATGCAGTGTGTGCTCAAATTCGTGGTAACTCTACATCAGTCATTAGGAAATTCTCTAGGGTGTGTACCTTTCTATGGAATGTTGAAGTTACATGCTTAGGTCATATTTGGAAACTAGTCTGTTGTGGTATGTCTATAATCCAAGTCTCCTTATGTGCCCTCTCATTCCTTTAGCTGTGATTTTATTCTCATATTGACTGAGTGCCCAGTGGGTGGCAGGCACTGCCCCAGGTACTGACATGAGTAAGAGAGACAGCCTAACTGGTGCCCACTTTCCAGTGGGGGAGCCTGACAACCAGTAAGCAAGAAACTGGTCAACCAGATCAGCACAGCTAATCACAAGGATTCTGAAGGAAAAGTGGGCACTGTGAAGAGGAGCCAAGTGTGTCCTGGGGAAGGGGGACACTTGATGTAGGTGGTCAGGGAATATGTCTCTGATAAAGGACTTTCATGGGGGGGGGATGCTTTAAGAACCAAGGACCTGTCATGTTGAAAAACCAAGAATAGATTGTTCAGAGCACAAACATAGGAGATAGCTAAACACCCAGCTGGAAAGGGCTTGGTGTGTCTTAGCTTTAATACATCAGTGAGCAAAGGCAGAGCAGTGTCAGGAAACAAAAACGATAGGCAGCAGCCAGATCAGTGGAGCCTTCGAGGCCCCACTTTTCCTCATTTGGCCGATACGGTAATTACATGAGACAGGAAGTTGAACTTTCCTCCTTTATCCCCTATCCTTAGTGCAAAACAAACAAATGAACAACCAACCACAAAGCTGTATCTCCCGAAAGCTAGAGGGGGAAGTATCACATTCCTGGAACTGTGTGCGCACATGTCTCTCTCCTGCACGTTAGCACACCATCTCTAGCTCCTGATTCAATACACAGATACACACATGACTTGTAATTGCTGGAAGTTATTCTGTGTTTCCTGTTTTAAAGGCATGCTTACAACTGTGGGACTAGCACATAGGATTAAAATTATTTTTTAAGATAAGAGTTTTTCAAAAGTCTATTGATTTTAGAGAGAGGGGAAGGTAGGGAGCAAGGAAGGGAAATGTCGATGCGTGAGAGAAACATTGATCAGCTGCCTCCCGCATACGCCCCAACCGGGGACCAGGCCCACAACCCAGGCCTGTGCCCCGACCGAGAATCGAACTGGCCGACCTTTGGGTTTGTGGGACAATGCTCAACCCAGGGAGCCACACCAGCCAGGGCTTTTTAAAATAGATTTTATTTATTTAAGGCTAAGAGATTTTTAAGACAATACACCTTTGAGTGACTACTGAGCAACTAGAAATCACAAAGAAAGACTTTCTTCTGGGGCTGAAGATTGGTAAATGTTGACAACTTACTCAACATTTAAAATTAATCAGTTATTCTTCTCAGTGGTTCTTCATTACAATATCAGTGAAGATGTTTTTACTTCTTCATTCATCCAAAGTGGCCACAGAGCATCTACAGCATGGCGAGCATTTTTGCTAGATGCTCAGGAGATGAAGACCAACACTCCGTGCTCGCCATTCTTACTGCTTCAGGAGTTAATTTAATGTAAAACAGGAATTGCAGTATGACATCAGTCATGCAGTTATAGAATTTCTAGAATGTGCCAGGTGGTCCCACATAGGGGAGCAGTCAGGGTCTTACCCTCTCTGAGCGTGTAGTCTGGTTTGAAACATGGAAAACACCTGTCACGCACATCAGTAACTGTTAACAACGTCAAATGATCGGCCTGGTGGCACCCATCAATGAAAAACACACGTAGTAGAGTCCAGAGAGTGCCCTCACTCAGAGGTTCTCAACCCTCCCGTAAGTCATGAGATGGAGCACTGAGGGTTTCTCTTTTCCAAGCTATTTTAATAAAACAATTTCTTTTAACAACATGAAAAGAATTCTGATTAAAAAAAAACAACTATGAGCATATCTTTGATCTCACAAATACACTCATGGGAATGTTTTCCAAAGGTGTAAGTAAGTGTGTGAAGATCCAGACAAAGGTTTTTTAACATTGTTACTATTTTTACACTTTTATCCTTTGTAATTATACTAGCACGTTATGCACGCTCCCTCTTCTGCCTTTTGTATTACTGAGTCTGGACAGGTTGTCACTTCCATGTGGCTAGTGCTACACCCTCACTTAGACCCCTGTTTGAGGGTCATTGATCATGGAGGCCGTCTATCCCTGCCCATCACTTTCTGTCTTATCTTGCTTCATTATATTATAGTTTTAGTGTAGGGCTTAACCACCAACTGCCACTTTTATCTGTGTGCATGGCTGTCTGTCTTTATCCCTCCCGCAGTCCTGAGATGTGAGCTCTGTGAGAACAGAGGCACTGTATTCCCCATCTGGGGTGAGGGGGATATTGAGCAATGAACAAATATTCTAAGAATATTTGTATATTTGTTGAACAGATGAATAATGAAAACAAACGAAGCTGAATGTCCATCAGTGGGCTATTGACCACATGCATCAGGTAACCTTACAAAGAAACTCTATGCAGCTTTAAAATGGCGTTTTTAGAAATAAATATATATGTAGTTAAAAAACTGCGGTGAGGTGTTCAGAATAGGTTTAATAAGAAGGTAGTTTGCAAAGAAGGCTTGTCACTGTTTAAGATTATTCTCTCTTTCCCCTTCTCTCCTTATGTATACATGTTTGTGTGTTTTTTGTGTGTATGAAAAAAACCCCCCAAAATGTTAGTGTTATTTCTGAATGAAGAGAATTCAGTTTAATGTGTTCTTTTTTGAATTTTCTATTAATATTTTAAATCTGTTCTTTGTGCTTCTCAATATTTTGACAAGTATTTTTGTGTGAAAAACTAAAGTATTAAAGGTGTTTTTAATCCTCAGATACATCGAAGAATTGTTGAGCATTAAGTATTTTGAGGTTTTTTGCTAGTTTGTTTCTCCAAAGGGACCCATAAAATTCAAACTTGTCATTGGATTCTTACCTGTTGCCTCTAATAGCTTTATACAGGCAGCCAGTTATTTAATAGGTAGTTGAAGAATTTGGTAGAGTTTCAATGTGCAAAAGTACTTGCGGAGTAATATTACTGTAATATACAGTATTTTAGCATCCTAAATACACACTTTAAAAACTGGCACCTAACACATGTTTTCAAACACATAATTTAAACAGCCAGCTCTGTCTTCTGATTTTAATGTGACTTTTGAGTTTTGGTTGCTTATTTTGTTTTTCTTCTCACTGCCAAATTTTAGGGTTAGTGCCCTTACAAAAAGAACCTGTTTATCCCTTGAAGTCCTTTGATTAACCTGAGATCCTCAGATATATTTACAAGAAAGTTGTGGTGCTACTGCTTTGAAACCTACAAGGGTAATTTGGTGAAAATAATACTGCATGTAAATGACAATCTTTAGGCAATCTCTCAGTAGTTCCCATGATGTGGATCCGCCCATGAATTCTCGAGAAAGACTAAAAATATATTTTCAACTTCTTTAAACTTTTAAAATCTTAAATTAAATGCTTAACTCTCTTTAAATGTGTGACACCATCCATCACAATTTTATATTTAGACACATAATAATGTATAATCTCAGCTCGCTGTCCACTTGTAAAAATGGGAATAGACTTGGAGAAATAAGCAATTTCCCAACAGAAAATTGGAAATTCTGCCAACCAATTCCAGGTGACCTGCCATCAATCAGTGTTAAATTCTCTGGGGCTATTGTTGAAGGGTATTGCTATTAGGGAAGGGCTGCACCTGGTGACTAATGGCATATAACAAATACATTGAAGAGCTATAGAAACTGCCCGCATCTGTAATTGTCTGGCAACTTTCGGTAGAGACCTTTCCTGGCAATTGAGGAAGTGAGGTTTTTAAAACCTTCTTGCAGTCCTCTTATTAAAATATCTGTTTTTAGAGAAATAGGTGGAATAATTATGCCATGCAATTAAATTAAATTAGCTGACAAAATATTTCTTTATGATTAAACTGTTTAATGTCGGCATTTGGAAATATGTGGTATCATTTAGAATATGTGCAAATGTGACAATTATTCTGATTCTGAAGTTAAGTAAGAAGTCTCAGTTTGTCATAAAATCTCTTTGTTTGGTATTATTAAGTAATTATGATTAATGTCTGAAATGTGATGTTCCATGGTTATAATTTCCTTGTTTGCTTGAGTGAGTACATTAGGAATTCATTAAAAATGCAAGCTCTTCAGGTACCTGGAAGTTACAAATGTAGTGAGGACTTTGCTGGAGGGTTAGGAAGCCTTTTTTTTCAGTGAGAAAACATGACTAGGATGAACCACCAGCTGGCAGATAACTATGATGGATTCCTAGCATTGAAATGCAGGGACAGAGACGGGGGTTTGTCCCTTGATGTCAAAAATCAAATCCATTCTGATGGAAAGGTCTAATTGCAAGGTGTATCTGCCCTTCCTCCAGCTCTTCAACTCTAAAGGCTGAAACTGACGAAAGGGGCTGATGTGGATGGTGAGACCTGGGCACGAAGGCAGCTAAAAATCAGATGTTCTCTAAAAGCAGTTTGTCTTAGAGTAGGGAAAACAGTAAAATCAATCAATTGATTGCTTGATCAATCAATCTGGCACTCCGGGAGCACCTGCCTCTCCAGATGGTTGTGCAGATGAAACGAAGTGTATGAAACACCCGATCTTGGGTTTGTTCCATCAGGAAAGTGTCGTTTAAAGTGCTGCCCCAGAGTGAGTTGTGTGGTGGTCAAGCAATTGATTTTGTCCATTTTGGTTCAAATGGTGCAGAAAAGAGCCCTTCCATCCCCTGGGAATGTTGTCTCAGGCAGAGAAGGCTAGCTAAGCTTGTGGTCACTTCCTTTTTGTATAAAGACACTAAACCCATCACCAGGGCTCCACCCTCATGACCTCACCTAAATCTCATCACCTCCCAAAGGCGCCACCTCCGAACACCATCATATTGAGAGTTAGGGCTTTGGCCTGTGAATTCTGAGGACACAAATTTCAATCCTTAACAAGGACTGTGAAGCACATCCTTAAAGCCTACAAATATGACAGGTATACGAAGGGGATCTTCCAGAAGAGTGGGACCAGGATGGCCCTTACTACCATTTCCTAGCTGGAGAGAGTTACAGGCATTGAAGGGAAGTGTTGGTGCGAGAACTGGGAAAGGTCCTGGGGCCTCTTGTCACCATGCGCTGCAGTGAAGAGGTGTCTGGGCAGGGACTCAGGTTTGCTTTACAGCCCAACTCACCGTCTGCCCTTGGATGCATCCACTCAGTTCTAAAGCACAGTGTCCTTGCCTGAGAAATGGAAATCCTGACCGTTTTGCCCAACTCAGGGGAAGGTCACAAGAACAAATTGTGATGACGTACGTAAAGTGGGTCCAGGTGATGGGCACGTGGAAGGAATTGGTTTCCAGTTGCCGCCGTCACAAACCACTTCAAACTTGTTAGCTTAAAACAACTCCAACTTGTTATCGTATATTCTGGAAGTCAGAAGTCCAACATGAGCCTAATGGGGCTCCAACTACTGTGTATGGCAAGCGATGTTCCTTGTGGGAGCTCTAGGAGAGACTGCACTTCTTGCCCTTCCCAGCTTCGAGGGGCTGCCCCTGTTCCTTGGCTGGTAGCCTTATTCCAGCTTCTGCTTCTGTAGTTGCTTTGCCTTTTCTGACTCTAACACTCCTGCCCTTGCCCCCACCTTCTCCCTTTTTATTGTGGTAAAAACCACACAGCACAAAATTTACTCTCATAGCCATTTTAAGTGTACACTGTGCTAGTGCTCACGACACTCACACGTGTTTTGCAACAGAGCTCAAAATCCTTCTGTCTCCAGACACCGAAACTCTATCGAATAAGCACTCCTGTTTTCTCCCTCCCCCCTGCCTCCGCCTTATGAAGACCCTTGTGATTATATGAGGCCCACCTAGATAATCTAGGATAATCTTTTCACCTCCAAGTTCTTAATTACACCTGAAAAGTTCTTTAGTATTCACAGGTTTGAGAGATCAGGATGTGGACGTCTCTGGGGAGCCATTATTTTGTCTACCACGTTATGTGATGAGGCAGTTCAGGGAGTTAATTCAAGCAACTTAGAAAGAGACTCAGAAAGAACTAGAAATGTTCAGGAGACTGAGACAACTTATTTTGTAAAACTGTATTTTCTTTTCTAAAATTAAGCGGTGTCCTTGGAAAATGGAGTTAGACACATTAACGGAGGGTCGAGTGACAAGGGATTAATACTATGACTGATTTCGTGTTTCCTTCTATTGTCAGTAGAAACAAGATGAGGTATCCTTTTTTCCCCCCAAAAGTTCCCCAAAAGTTCCACTGGCAGATGAACTATTGTGTGTATATTGTGTAGGCCAGGGCACATCATGTTCACTAATGAGGTGGTATAAATGAAGAAATAACAAGGCTAGGCTTTTCTTCTAGTTCTTGTTCCAAATTTCTTCTCTCCTTCATATTAACAAACCACAGGCTCAGGTCTATGACTAAGGGACCAGCCTTATTCAAGTCTTCAGGAAAGAAGGCTGCTATGAATTTGTTTATAGGGACTAGAGAAATGAGATCCATCTGGACTCCTTGGATTTTAAAGCTGGCAAGGGAAACTGTATACTTTCAGGTGCTTCTAGTATTGTCTTCCAGACTTGCTGAGGGACAAGACCGCCTACCAGATACACAACTTATCTGAAAATCTAGGAGGAATATTGAAGGATTCTGCTCCCCCCGCCCATTTCCTGGCCCCCGTGAGAATAGACTTGACCAGAATACCACTTGCCTCTTCTGGGGCACAGTCGTGAGCATGTTGAGTATGTTTCTTGAGGACACAGACCACTTGACTGACCTTATACTTCCCCAGGGACTTTATTAGGAGGCACAGTGTCATGGGTTATGCTTGAGAAGGGAGGACCAGTGATCCACACTGAACCTTCAAAAGATTGAACCCGCTGGGATCCCATCAGGAAAAGGGGAAATGAGACCAGAGAACGGGGCTCCCTAGTGTTTTGGTTCGGCTTCCTGAGTGGACCAAATGGAAAGAAAACTGCCTTGACATTTTGGAGCCTCCAAAATAAAGAGGAGAGAAGTGTGGTGGGAGCTAGGATGAGCCCCCTAAGTGGATTCTCCAGATGTTTTCAGTATATGAAGCTCTTCAGTGCTGGACCCAAATCTGAGTTCAGAAGACCACTACCTCCATGGGAAGTCTGGCCTTCCCGTTCTAAAGCTGCCCCCGCCATACCCTCTGGGAGGGCTAGACGGATGGCTGGCCTTCTGAGTACAGCCCCATGCTCAGTGGGGCTTTGGTCACTGCGCCTGGGCTAACGGTTGGTAGGGCTCTGACCAGCACTGCCTAGAGTGTGTTTCCTCCTTTTGTTCTCTTGAAAGTTCCTACTTACCCTGCAAAGACTGACTTGTGTGAAGTCCAGGAAGGCTGTTCCAAGGCCCAGTGTGACGTGTGCCACAACCTCCATGTTCACTTCTAAAATGCTTCTTTTGGCATTTGATGCTTTTTCTTATATCATAACTAATTTAATAGAAGTGTGTATTTACTGTCTGTTACACCTGTTACAATGTGAGCCTCTTAGGATAAGGAGTGTGACTTATCCCTTTCTATATTATGCCCAGATGATGAGGGTCCAGCACATAAGATGTGCTTATGAATATGTAAA
Organism: Macrotus californicus; assembly: GCA_007922815.1. Taxonomy (NCBI): domain Eukaryota; kingdom Metazoa; phylum Chordata; class Mammalia; order Chiroptera; family Phyllostomidae; genus Macrotus; species Macrotus californicus. Next base: position 36,057 of record VMDR010004655.1, read on the forward strand.
TGAAGAAGTCAATAAATGAATGCACAAGAGCTATTGCTGTCTGAGTTTGTGCTGCTGAAGCACAGCTCTCTTTAGAGTCATGCCTGTTACCACAAGAGAGACAAAGGAACTCGTCAGTGCTTGAATTTGATTAACTCGTAGTTTTACCTAAGTCAGAGAAGCCACAGGTAAACTGATTGGCCATTACAAACCCATCTTAAAGACTGTTCTACATCTTGTGGTTTTTGAGAGGAACAGTCAAGTGAGATGTTTATTTTGAAAAGTGATAACCGCATCTTAATAATATCACCAGCTTCCATGGGGCCCTTATGTGTCAGGTGCTGTGCTGAGTACACTGGAACAGAGCCTCATTCTTGGAACCATCTGCTTCTATTTGCAGAAGAGGAGCCAGGATTAGAGAAGTTCCAGAGCCAGCCTCAGCCTCAGCCTCAGCTGGGGATCTCAAATCGGCTGCTCCTACTCCGGAAGCTAAGCTTCTCCCCGTATCATGAATCCTGCCAGATGTGGTCATCTGAAAGGTCTAAAATGCTTTGGTCTTTTTTTTTTTTTTTAAATTTATGACATCCACTTAAGTCAGAATGTCTGTAGCAATAACAGGAAAGATCAAAGAAGACACCTGTAACAAATAGCTGATAAGGACAGGACCATTCGGAAATAAAGCAAGATTCATGTCATGGAGTTACATAAAAGCAAACCTGTGCTGATCTAAGAAAATGGCCAGTTCAGCTTGAGAGAGGGGACTCTATCGGGCTGCCCAAAGCCTAGCGTTTGCCTGGTTTCAGTGCCGTTTCATCCACCCTCCCCTTCTGCTCCCCCCAGACCCCAGGCTCACCAGATCGCGGCTGTACTCATTTCTCTCCTGATCTTTAAATCTGCCATGCAACTCGCACTCCCGTCTCCGGGCCCTCGCACCTGCGGCTCCCACCTTCTGGAACTCCCATAGCTCTTTAATGTCTGGATTCCCATCATCCTCTGTGCCTGGAGCACAGAGGACAACCAATAAATACTTTTTCAAAAAGTAATTTATTTTCTCATGATTCTAGAGGCTAAAAGTCCAAAATTAAGGTGACAGCAGGATTGGTTTCTTCTGGGGTCCTCTGTCCTTGGTTTATAAATGGCCATTTTATCTCTGTGTTTTCACATGGTCTTTGTATCTATCTGTGTCCTAATTTCTTCCTCTTTAAGTTTTTTTTTTTAATTAAAGTGTAGTTGGCATACAATATTATATTGTATTCGTTTTCGGGTACAACACAGTGTTTTGACATTTGTATACTTTGTGATGTGATCACCATGAGAAGTCTATTAACCACTTGTCACTGTGCATCTACCACAATGCACCCCAAGTGCATTGCAGCAGTACTTACAACAGGCAGTGGAGGCAGCCTTGGTGTCCATCAGCAGATGGATAGGTAGAGAAGATGTGAGACACACACACACACACACACACACACACACACTCACACTCACACAAGGGAATCTACTCGGTCATAAAAATAAAATCTTGCCATTGAAAACAACATGGATGGACCTAGAAGGTACTGTGCTAAGTGAAATGAGTCAAACAGAGAAAGTCAAATACCCTATGATTTCACTTATATGTGGAATCTAAAAAAAACAAAACCCAAAACGCAAACAAGGAAAACAAAATAGAAACAGATTCATAAATACCGAGAATAAACTGATGGTTGCCAGAGGGGCAGGGGTGAGGGACGGATGAGAAAAGGTGAAGGGGAATAAATTCTCTCTGAATAAGGGAAGAAGCAGAGGCAGATAACCTGCTGGCCCATCTATACTGATGGCCTCTAGGTCTCTCTCCCTGACTGTAGTTTAAGGCATTATTGATATTAAGCATGTGCTTTTTTTTCTTTTCCTATTACATTCCCAGAAAAGGGAGAGGGAAAGTGAACACATGTTCGTTACTGGAGCATTTTTGATGTAGCAGTTTCTTAGATATAAATGCCCCTTAACTCCTCAAAACAACTCTTCACAGCAGTTTACAATGTGAAATGTATGGCTCAGAGAAGTTCAAGGTATAGTCAACACTACCACTGCTTAGAGCCAGCGTGTCTGTCTGACTCAGAGGCCCTTTTCTTTCCTTGGTTCTTTCCTTGGTACCTAGGAAACGATCAGACATGCTTATGGAAGGGAAGGGAAGGAACGGGGACTAACCTTAGGGATGATTAAGAGAGCTGCAGAAGGTGGAGCTCATGAGTTTCCTGTATTTAGTGCCTCCCCCTCCTTGTCCTGGGATAGCTGGATCAGCTCTTTGGCTCTTGTGGACAGTGTCGATCTTCATAGACTGTTGGGACGAGGAGAGGTTGAGTGGTATTTTAACAGTGAATAAGCCACCCCAGATAAAGCAAAGTACAACTTTTCTCTGCTAGTCAAGTTTGAGGAACAGGAATTAGGCTGTAAAAGTAGGACGGCTGGTCCAGCAGACATTTCCCCCTGGGCCTCAGGCCCCAAGGGTTGATGCACAGTAATGGAGGGCAGGCAACGCAAGGCTGTCCTCTCAAATGCCACTTCGGGCCGTACAGATGGAGATGCGTGTCCCTCATCTCACTGAGCGCTGAACTCTGTTGTATTAAAGTGTGTCACCTTTGAGCCTCGTAGCTGGTGGGAGGGGCTGGAATGGGTTTTGGAGCAGGCAAACACAAAATTAATTTCTAGGCAGGTCTTCTAGTTATTAGCTCATCGACAGGTACATCTTTAAACTTTCTTAGCCTCAGTTTCTTCAAAAGGAAACAGAGTATCTAATTCTAGAGTTGTGGGCACTGACTTCAGTTACGTTGCAAAATACTTTGCACAGAAGAAGCGCCTTATAAAATGAGCTCTAGTTAGGCTTGATAATAATAATCTATCATAATGATAAAGACATTAGAAACAGTAGTGGTGCATTATTTTGTACATGTCATGTAATCATTAAATAGAATTACTTGTAATTTGCTTTTCATGGAGTGGTAAAGTGCATGGAAAAGATGCTTTACTTGAACTGTATCCCCTCTGTGTATCTCTCTTAAAATGAGGTATTCTTCCTTTGATAGATATTTAGGGCAGTTATGGATTACGCTGTCTTCCTTCGTTTGTTTGAATAATTACTTTATGGCTGAGACTTACAGAAACCTGATTAAAAATCACCAATAACGCTGTTTCTTTTTCACTGTTTGTTATTTAGTAAGCTGTGAAAAACAATTACATGTTAATAAAAAGCTGACTATCTAAGCAGCTGAGCAGTCAGTATCGTTACTTCCCCCCCTTTTTTTTGTTCCTTGCCTGGATTTTCAAGATAATCAATGGTCTTTTTTATAACAGTGAATAGTTGAGCTCTCCTTTGGGAACCTGAAAATGGAAAAATAGAGAGAAAAAGAGAAGGACTTTAAGCCAGTCAGAGAAAGTACCGTATGATTTCGCTTAGATGTGGAATCTAATGAACAAAATGAACTAACAAGCGAAACAGAGACAGACTCATAGATGGAGAGCAGGCTGACCGCTGTGTGGGGAGTGGGCTGGCAGGGTGGAGGGGTAGAGCGACAGAGGAAAAAAAGAGAAAAAACTCACGGTCACAGACAAGAGTGTGGTGATCGAGGAGGGGTGGAGGTAGAGGAGGGTATAGGGGGGTAAATGATGAGGGACGGAGACTTGACTTGGGGCGGTGAACACACAACACAGTGTACAGATGACGTGTTGTAGAATCGTGCACTCGGAACCTGTATAAATTTGTTAACCAGTGTCACCCCAATACATTTAATAAAAAGGAACAAAGAAAAGGAAAAGGATGTTCAAAAAAAATCAGAGTCACAAATACTGGCGCAGCAGACTAATCTCACACTCTGCCTGAGGGCACAGCAGGCCCCTCTCAATCTGGGCTCCCGTTTGCACCCCAGTGGCTCTCAGGAAAGCCAGGAGTTCAGAATCAAACAGGCAGCTATGCTAATCACCCTTTCCAGGCATTTAAGGAAGCCATTTATCAGAATCAGGATGTTTCTAAAGTGGTGTTTGTCAGCTGAGTCGTTTTGATTTGTTCTAATGACAAAGAAGAATGAGGTTAAATTAATCAAGTAATCACAAAACTTTTGCTTTGGCAAAGAAATTAAACATTCTGGGAATCGGATGAAGGGCAGGGTCTACACAGTGTTTCAGAAAGGAGGGGTAATGCTCATCCGCGCAGAATGCTGGCCCCCTGGGGGAGTTTTCCTCTTTTCTAGGTAAAGCATAAAAGGAAGAGTAACCTGGCTGAGTTTGTCTCAAAATGATTTTTGCTTCATTTAAAAGGCACACGTTCTGAGCTTATACTATCTCTGTATCTCTGTATCTATCACCCACCTTTCTTCTTTTATGTCTCTCAAAAGGTGGAGGCACATCAACCTCATTCTCATTTAACTTTGCAATTTAATGAGTTCTTGAAATTCCAATTCTAGGGACCAGTGATATGGAGTCAAGATTTGGAAGATTACGTTGAAGCTCCAGGCCTATTAGTTGGCTAGATAACCCTCTTTGTCACTTTCTCAGCTAAAACCCAGTTTCTCCCAGGAGACTTATTCCGTGCTGTGGAGAATCTGGCCCAGTGGCACACCCGGTGTCCTCTGAGGACCAGTAGCATCGTCCCTTGGGCCCTTGTTTGGAGGCCAATCTTCAGGCTCCACCCCAAATCTGCGGAGTTAAGAGTTCTGGTGACGGGACCCAGAAATACGCATTTTTACAAGTTCTCCAGGTGATTTCGATACACCCTAAAGCTTGCAACTCAGTATTAATCTATCCCATGGTGATGGAAATCTGGTTGATTAGAGATGATTTGCAGCCCGGATTATTTAATTGTGAATTGGTCACTGCAATAGCCAGGAGAGTCATTGACTCTCTTCGGGTCAGGTTCCTTGGCACCTGCCAGTGTGGAGGCTCCAAGAGATGAAACTCGCCCACTCAGGTGAGGTGGCACTCATTGTTTGGCCCCAAAGACTCAGCAGTTCTTGCTGAGAAGAAGAGATTTAGTGAAAGAAAGGCGGTGATAGAGTAAAATGGGTAAGAGGGCAGGTTCTGGAGTTGTTTTCTATCAGGTTCTAACTCTTACACAAGGTCAACAGCAGCTTCGCTTGTGAGCCTCTTAGAGTCTCCGTAAATGGTGGTGATTGTAGGGTTCCGTAAGACTGAATGAGATAACGCAAGCAGACAGCTCATGATCCTGGCATGTGTGAGCGCTAAATGTGTACCGCTTGGTTTTGGAGAGTAGTACGAGCTGTCCTGTAATGGGATGGAGGCCAGAAGACAGAAGCATGTTTTCTGTGCTTCCCCCTCAGGAATAAACAACAAAAATGCACTGGGACATACATCCACCCTGTGACCCGGCCATTTCACTTGTGGTTATTTACCAATGAGAAGTGCGAAATATGTCCTCACTTGGCAAGGATTTTTTTTTTTATTACAGCTTTATTCATAAAAGCCTAGAGCTGGAAACACCTCAGGTGTCCATCAACAGGTAACTGGACATACAAATTGTGGTATTTTCATACAATAGAATACTAGTCAGCAATAAGAAAGAATGGATTTCTGATGTCACCATGACACGGATAAATCTGGAAACACTGTGTTGAGCAAAAGAAGCCAGACACAAAAGTTGCCTGTTGTATATGAATTTTTAGAACAGACAAAAGTCAGCAAACAAGATAGAAATTGGAGAAGTAGTTAGTTGCCTTGGGGGCTGGGGACTTTGGGGTGACAGGAAGCATTCTCTGTCCTGATGGGGTGGTACACTTAAAACATGAGCATTTAACTCCATGTGAATTAAAACTCAGTAAGCCCTGGTTGGTGTGGCTCAGTGGATTGAGTGCCAGTCTGTGAACGAGAGGTCGCTGGTTCGATTCCCTGTCAGGGCACATGCTGGGGATGTGGGCCAGGTCCCCGAGTGGGGGGTGTTCGGGAGGCAACTGATGGATGTTTCTGTCACACTTTGATGTTTTTCTCCCTCTCTTTCTCCCTCCCTTCCCCTCTCTCTAAAAATAAAATCTAAAAAATCTCCCAAAAACAATAAAAAATAACCACCAAGAAGATACTTCAGGTCACCTAGTACTGTCTCAGAAGTTAATGTGAGATCATAGAAAAACTTCTTAAGATTTCATGACCTTTAGGAATTCTCTACGATTTCCTCATATGTGTAATTCTTCAAGATGAAGAGCAGTCCAACCCCAAAGTGAGAAATAGGTCAATGACACCATTTGGAGGAAAAAGAAGCTGGAGTTACTGGGCTGTATCCAAACTCACTTTATAAGAAAATTGTGCATTAGCCACAATTTGCTACCTTCTAACTCCCAAGGGGTAATTTTTTCCCCCATTCTCTTAAAAATACTCGGTTAAAGAATGATTTGCATTGGATATAGTTCCATTACTACCTAGTATCTATTGCCCCTGAGCCTCTCAGTATGTTCGCTCGGCAGTCAGCAAGCATTACCTGAATGCCCACTGCCTGCTCAGTAGGGTCTTTCAAGAGGTAAAAAAAATAGGTGTGTTAACATGACCCAGTTTCGAGCTGGGCCATCCAGTGGGTAAATGACCTTGTATGCCCACGGAAATTGCAGCACAGACAGGGCAATTGGCTTAATCAAGGTCACTTTTGCACTGCTAGGCCTAAATCTTCCGAATGCCAATCAGAGACTCTTTTCTTGGAATTCCATTGGCATAGTTCTTGCTTTTGTGGATGTATAGTCTATTTGTGATACTCCTCAAGCACAAGCCAGATATTCAGTAGAAATGTAAACAAGAAGACAGGAGAACAGCGGAAAGAGATGGAATGTTTGAGCATTTACGGTGTGCTAGATGATTTCCTGTGTTTTAATTCTCTCAACCATTGAAGAAATGGATGTTTTTATGCCCATGTCGTTGTTGGGAAAGCTGAGGCTCCGAGGGTTTCCATGACCAACCTAAGGTCACAAGGGTGGAAATGGCAGAATGCAGGCAAGTCAGGCTCCAAGTCTGATCGGAAGCTGGAACATTATAGAGCAGTCCTTTAAGGGAGTGATTTCAGCAAGAAAATTCTCAGCAGACCAAATGAATCAGTGACTTTCCTTTGTTTTCAGTAAGAACAACAATTGCAAAGCCGTGTTGGGGCGTCCTGTGTGGAATGGGCACTTCGCATGTTCCACAATGACAGAGGGGGCAGGACTTGAGAGGGAGCGTTTATCTGGCTTTGCTTTGTTTTGCTTTCGCCTCCACTGTTGGTGACGTAGAACTTCTAACCAAGCATTTGCTACTTTCCCTTTGCTACTCAGTAAAAGGCTTTTTATTTCAATTCACCTCCTAGGTGTTCTGTGCCAGGCAATTATTTTCAAAGTCTCAGAAATTAAATGGGCGGTTCATACAGCAAGACTCTCTTAAAAGCATAATTACAGTTAAGTAATAACAAACCTGAGCACACAAATAGGGCTTTCTTCTTTACTCAGCACCAGGGACTCTCCCATTATTGTTTTTTTTAAAAGATTTTATTTATTTTATTTTCAGAGAGAGGTGAAGAGAGGGAGAAAGAGAGGGAGAGAGACGTCATGTGTGAAAGACACATCAATTGGTTGTCTCTCACATGCTTGCAACCAGGGACCTGGCCCGCAACCCAGGCATGTGCTCTGACTGGGGATTGAACCTGCAACCTTTGGCTTTGCGGATCATGCCCAATCCACTGAGTCACACCAGTCAGGGCTTCTCCCATTATTGTTAGAGGGAGTTTGTGGTAGCGGCCTGTGTGATCCAGGCGTAAGAGTGTGCTGCCTAACTACGTCATATTAGGTTTGCAGAGAATTGATCCCGTCCCCCACCCCCCTTTTTTTTGCTTGGTTATTTGCTTAGTTCGTTGTATTTTTACAGCTGGTAGTTATATTACTTGAGGCTCCAGTGTAACAAAAGGACTGAGATGGGGCCCTGGAAGTGGTTAGCAGTGAGGTGGGCTGAAGGTGGCGGCAATCTGCATGGGAGAGTGTGAATGAAGAGAATTTACCATACCAGAGGGTTGATCAATGACAGAAGTCTCTTAGGCCAATAAGATGTATTTGACATTTGGTTAATAGCCCCAAATTCAATTCACAGACAGTTTTTATTGTGGAAAATCAAGCATATCTTAACAAATATGCCCACATGCTTAATTTGCTTGGACATTATTATTTTCCACTCTCACACTGAGATGCAAGATTCAAACATTTGAGTAATTGGAACCAAAACTTTCATCAGCCCTGGCTATTCAATAATTCTGCATTCACCTGTGTGTTCATGCCAGGCTAATCCATAATAACTTAGTACTGCACCCAAAATGAGGTATGTTTGAGTATGAGTATACTTTACTAAATGCTTTAGATTACCCTTTGGTAATGACAGGTGGTATAAACAAATGAGATGGGTGTCCTCATCATCCCCATTTGTCCTCTGTCAAGGTCTGCTGTCACCTGGAAAAGAAAGAACAGCAGTGCCTCTTCAGTGTTCATGATCTTGGACCCTGAATTGCTTTGTTTCTCCATCTTCTCCCTTTTCTTTACCATCCTTGTGGTCCATTCTTGCTCCATTTCCATCCTGACTTTGTCGAATCCCTTCAGGGAATGCACTCATCAGATCCCTGTGGGCTTCAGAATCTCTGCTTCATTTCATTATCACTCATCTTGTATCTTGAGCCTTCTGTGGCTGCTCTGCAGACAGATGTCAGGAGACCCTTCATCACCTCTGAACCTGGGTACTTCTTAATTAGTTTCCCACCTCTAGTTTTGTCATACTGCAGTCTCTTCCCCAAACTGCAGCGAAAGAAACTTAGCAAGTTTGTCTGATTCTCCAACTCCGCTGGTGTCCAATGTCCAGACTCATTAACACGGCCTGTGAGGTTCTTTCTGACATGCTCCCCATTTCCTCCTCTGATGTCATCCTTGTGCCCTTGTCAGTGACCCCATCTGTCCTGGGGACATAGTGGCTACTCCAGTTCACTCCTCACTTGTTTTGTGTTTCCTCTTTCCTCTAAGTCTTTGTACGTTGTTTCTTTTTTCCTATCTGATACTTGCTTTTCTTTCGTCTCTATGTTCATCAAATAGTTGCTGTTTGTCCACATTGACCTAAACGTCATGTTGTCTAGATAATGTGCTTTGATCTTTGAGGATTTTATTAGACAATCTTGTTGGTACCTACATCACCCTAAACTTGACCTAATTAGTGCATATAACTGAGCATGATAATGACCTGTTAATTTATCATATCTCCCTCCCCAAGGATGTACCATGTAACCAACATGGCCCAGAGAAACCATTCAAGAAATAGTTATTATTCAAAGAAAGCTAGGGGGAAAAAAAAAGAAAAAAGAAGGAGAAAAAAGAAATGTTTACCATTCAAGAAACAAATGTAGAAATGTCTGAGTAATGACTTTTCTATTCTATTAGCACTGGAATTTTTTCCAGAGTGTCTCCCTCATAGACATCTATAATACATGCATGGTTGAAGCTCATGGGCAAATCCTACACATCCTGTGTAATATAAGATAGATGTTTTGAGGAGTGAAATGCTAGTGTGAGTGAGTAAGAATGAGGGTTGCCGGCACACACTTGACTCCAGGAGAAACAGCTCTGTTCTCGTGAGGTGAGTTCAGAATTTAGCACATGGGTGCTACCTGACCATCAGACCAGGGTCCTCACCAACAACAGCCTCTCATTTGCACGTCTCTGCACTTAGGAGGTGACTGATTAATAGTTACAATTTTCACGAGCCAGGCGTAAATGCACAAATTGTGTGCTTACTGATGAGCAGAGTCATGCTGGGTGCATTTGAATCAGAATGCTTGCTGGGCTTGTCCAAACCCTCCATCATGAGCACATATTGTGCAGTTTGGGCTGCCAGTGCCATTTGGACACCACAGAGGAACAGGCAGAAGACTTTGTTGTGTATCTCTGATGACGGAAACATCTAGAATAGTGCTATTCAGTCTTTCATGTGCATGGGATCACCTGGGGACCTCGTTGAAATGCAGATTGGGATTCACCATATCTAGAGTGGGGTCCAAGAATCCGTATTTCTAATAAAGCTGCAAGCGATGCCAGGAAACCCACTTTGAATAGCAAGTTTCTAGAGACTAAGTGGTGAGGCCTTTTATTTTTGTTTTTGTTCTATCAATGAGGCTTCCAAAATGGATGGTATGAGAAGTTAAGTTAGGGGACAGAGAGAGGAGGTTCAGAGAGTGGATCTTTGGCTTTGGTGGCTGCCACAGGCAAAGAGTTGCAGAGATTCAGAAGGCATTTGTGATGTCATTTCGAACAGAGCCACTGGCAAATTTGTTGTCCCGCTTCTATTTCACCTTTACTTCTGAAAAAGGAGGATATTAAGAATACTATTAAAGGTCGTCCACTTCATTTCCCTGTCTTACCTATCATCTTTAAATAATAAAAAAAGAGAAGATTCTGTGTCTATTGAGGGCAGGGTCTTTCAACCGCTCCCCGGTACCTGGCTTTCGTAGTTTAGCTCTGCCCGGGGTAATTCCACGGTTTTAGGTCTGGAGAATTCGCTGGTGTAGCTCTTTCAGGATTGTTCTCCAAATGAGAAACAGGAACACAACACGAAGAAATGGAAGCATTTTGCCTCCACTTCCTTTTGTTCTTTCAGGATTAAGCTGAAAGAAAAAAAATCAACAAACAAAAACTTAATGCTTCCCTAGCGTGCACTTGATTCTGGTGTAGGGTCTAGACTGGCTAAATTTCAATGCTTGGACACAATAGCCACATCCTCCGAGAGTGTATTTAACTGACAGAGGTTCTTTGTACTTGAACGTTCAACTCCGATTGTCTTCTTTGACATTAAAAACAAGCTATTTAGCCTTAAATGCTCACAAGGAGGCTGGAAGATTCCTGACCTTCAGTATTTCTGCGTGGTTGTTAGCAAGCATGACTAAGACCCACCAACAGGTGGGGCTACATGGGTCATGTTCTGCTCTAGCACCTTCCTGCATGTTTGTTCAGGTTGTTTCTCAAATCTTTGCTTTTATATACTTAAAAAAAAATCAAACCAAATCTTACCAAATCTTAACATAACATCAAATACATGGTCTGTCAGCTTCAGCACCTTATCTGTGTATGAAAATGAGTATATTGTATGTGTGATGTCCTATCTGGTTAGTCAATGAATATAATCAGATTTTACTTCTTGTGTAGGTAAGGTTTTCAGTGAGTGTTTGTTACAGAATGAAGTGGGTCTGTCAGATCTAACAGTCCGATTAGGAAGATGTATTCAAAACTCCGACCTTCATAATAAGACCAGACTTTTACGAAATACCCTCTATGTGCCATGGGTCACGCTAAATGTCTTACATCCATTATGCCATTTAATATTATAATAACAGCAACTGGATGAGATAGGTGTATTTGTATCTCACTACTCTCTACCTTTCTAATACCCAAATCTTTTATTATAGAAATAATGAGAAAACAAAAACCAAAGCAGCAGTCAGAAAAGATAAGCAAACCACTCAGAGTCACACACGTGGTAATGATTGAAAAAGAAAATCAGATCTAGGTTGATTTGTTGCTGGTGTTAGTGCTTTAACCAGCTGTGTTTATACTGTAGTTTTTTCTGAAGGTGCCTGTCTAAGGTATCATCACGATGTCCTATCACCTTGAAAATGTCACAGGGAAATGGCAGAGAAGTGAGTAAATGGCATAGCAGTCTGCCTCTGGTTCTGTCCGGAGACTGATGTACGCTTTGGAAAGTGTGAGTCTTTTTACCTCTTGGGACTGCTTTTCTTCATCAGTCATATAGAAATTGAACTAGGTATTTAAAAACTTATTTACATCGCCGTTATTCTAGTAGTTTATGGATTACATGGTGGTTGAGGGCCAGGGATTTTGGCTGTGGATGTCTATCTCTTGCTAAAGTACCTCTTTTACCTTCCCCACTCTTTCTTCACATCCTTCTCACAAGGCCAAGAATCTTCTCTCTAATCCCATTATATCTTTTCCACCTTTCTCTGCTCCCAAGTTTCCTGTTTAGGAGTTCATTGTCATCAATTATAGGCCAGAAGTGCACCATGAATTTATTGCAATTTGAAAACACTTTTTTTGAAAATTGACCTAACATGTGCACAATTTCCCTGGTCAAGTGCCAAGTCTTGCTGTATCTTTGGTATGTTGTCAAGCTACCAGAGCTATAAATTAAGTCAAGTGACTGTCTTCACCCTGGGAAGCTGAACTTAGAAGACACTTTATCAAAATAAATGATCTGAATAAAATAAATTTGGCTGCCATTTCACTCAATGGTCGGTAATAGACTTAAAGGAAACCCAGCAGGTCGGCAGAAGCCCAAATTCTCCTACTGGGCTCTTGGTTTCTACGAAGGAACCCTTGGACGACAACCATCCCTCACTCCATACCACGACGTTGCGATGTACAGAGAGGGCTGTGTACAACCAAGAGCATTTTGTCCTCTCGCCTCAGAAAGCTGAATGACAATTTCATCACAACTCCGAACTCTGACTTAGGATTTCCCCTCTCGTTTGGATGCCATAATTGATTTCACCTTGTTCTTGGTTTTGTGACAATCTCTGGCCTCTGTAATGGTGACGCCAACTAGATCAGGCCAAACTTTAACAACCCATAAACTTTTAATTAATGAATAGACGTGTGCATCAGATAAAGAACTCAGAACTATAGTCACACTTACAATGCACACTTATGATGTTCCAAGAACAGTGCCAGACTCACCGAATATGTTTTCTCATTTAACCCTCAGAAGAGGTCTTAAGGCACAAACAAGAAAGTTGAAGTGCAGAGCGTTCATGCCACTTCCCACCAGGTAACAGTAAAAGCAAAGCTAGAATTTGACCTCATGATTGTGTAATGGCAAAGCTCACGCTCTCTGCCCCTGGGTCACGAACCCGTTAGTTCTGTGGGTTCCATTGGACTGAAAAGAGCGTGGAGTGCTCTCTAACCACAGGTGCCTTTATCGAGAGCTAAAGAGTTAAAAGCCTAAAAAAGAGTTAAATGCTGAAGTGTGATTGTTTTTCCTCATCTAGGTTTTTTCCCCCCCTATAAGTGAGTTTGTACTTGCATTGAAATGGTAAGAAATTCAGTTTTTTTCCTGAGCATTTTGAACTTCTACCACACGTTCTGCATTTAATGATGTATCAACATTCTTAATATTTATCTTTGCAGTTTTACCTAAATGCTCGAGTTGAAAAATATTACTGTACTATGTTTCCTCTTTTTTCTAGGACTCCCCCCCACCCCTTCCCTGCCACTGTTCCTGTAAGACCCCTGCCTGTCATAAAGCCCCAGGGAGGTTGACACTTGCTTGGTCCTGGTTCACTGCTGTTTCTGACCCACTGGCTTTGTCCTGTTCCCTTCACTGCCTTCTGACTTCTCAAAGTTGCCTGATCTTCTCACTGTTAGTTCTCACATTGCTTGTCTATTCTAACCCTCAGACTTGATGCTGTATATTGACTTCCTTCTTTCTAAAGCATAATTTGAGTTGTTGGTGACACTTGCTCGGGAAGACAGTCTTGGTGGCACATCGGTTGGTAACATTTCTACCAAGCTTTTGTCCTGGCCCTTCAAAGAAAAGCCAGGCAGCCTTCATTCTGAAAACCACAAACCAACTTCTACTCTTTAAGAAGGTATCATTTTATTGTAATAATAGCCTGTAGTATAATAAGAAAAGAAAAACATCAAATTTGGAAGTCAGTTGGAATGTCACATAATACAGCTTTTTTAAAAGCAATATTTTGACTTCCCTTCTTAACATATTTGTCAAATGATTATGAAGTATATACCTAAGTAGTGCAGTTACAGGGAACGTGCTACTTCCTGAGACAGCTCCATCCATTTTGTTATTCCACTCTTTTGGAATGCTCTTCCTCGTATTAAACAAAATTATATATCACAGGTCTAAATTCTGAACCCTGCAAGCACACAGAACAAGTCTGTTTGCTCTTACAAAAGAAACGTTCAACCTTTATGGATAACTGTCTCTATGTGAAGCTAACTATTTTCATTTATTTGTCCCATTGCTGGTAGGAGCTGCTTCGGGAACCTCGTGTCCTTGTCTCTTGTCTTGTGGGGGTGGAGAGACTCTACTTTTTCAGTATCTTTGGGATGAACTAACTCCCTCTCATGCCAGTGTGGTCTGCTCAGAATCGAAGTGGGCGTGTTATCATCTTTGTTGTAGGCACTAAATATGTTTGTTCACTACTGAATACGTACCAGGGCTCTTTTGGCTGCAACTTGTAAAACAATTTAACTAAAAAATATTACCAAAAAGGAAGAATTTGTATTAGGAGTCCACCAAGTTGTGCAAGGATTCGACAAGGCTCTAGGAGGCCAGCACACAAAGGTTTAAATGTTTTGAACCCAACCTTTTTTAAGGTTTGGCTGGGATAGTAGAGTAAGTAAGAGAGCAGAGCACTGAATGTCCTCCTGACCCTGAACTACCTTTTCAAACTACCCCCACCTCTTCGTCCCCTGATAACACACTTTTTTTGTGGCAACCTTTACATTTCGATTGGGTGACAGCAATAACCTCGAAAGGGAGGCTGTGACCACACAGTTCCCAGTACTACTGCAGATACATGGCGGTGTCATAGAAAGTAAGATTCTGAGCAAATCAAATGCCCCCCAACAGACCAGAGAGTTTCGCCTAATTACGGTGCATCCGAATGATGAAGCACAATGGGCCCTTCCACGTCACAGGTGGAGAACTGATAATGACCTAGGAAAATGTCAATGATAGAACTTCAGGGAAAACTGAAGGGCAAGAAACCGCAGAGCCTGTGTGATCCCACTTCTGTTAGAGCCCAAAACTACCACGTGGTAAGTGAGTAGAAGCCAACTAGCCATACTATCTAGACCATAGATTATGGGTGATCTGCAGTTTCCTTTGAATATCTTTCCATAATTTCTAGGAGCCAAACATTGTTAATTTGATAAAAAAATAAAATTTAGATTAAAATATAAAAATAACATATAAATCTGTCTATTTAATTAAATGGCCATAAATTCTGATAATTATGAGAATAATGAGAGTTAACACATGTAAAAGGGTTAACAGAATGACCAGTCAGTTGTAGGTACTCAGTAAGTTACCTTTTCTATTTTCTCTGTTGGGTACTGAGCCCTCATACAAAATACTTTGTCCACATATTCTATAGAAGAGCCAAACTGACATCGAATAGAAATTAACGTAGGTCAACAGAATCAAGATAAAGAGTGTTGAAAAGAGAAAATAAGTAAGCTTGGTGGGCTGAAGTAGCCTCTGAGATGACTTTTAAACTCTAGATTTTGCCCGATTCTGTGATCTACTCAGTATGGTCTGATTAAATGTGTAATTAAGGTGAAACATTCCCAGTGAATTCACAATAGCGTATGCATTTACCCGTGGTCAAGGCTAATTGCCATTTCTGAACACCATTTAATGTGCCAACACTCTCAAAGGAGGACTCACAACTTCACGAGGGAACTCTTCCCGTTAGGATGAGATTGACTTCTCAGGGTCCCTTGGATCCTCAGGCCTAGACATAAATTTGAGCGACAGGGAATAATCTTCAGGGTAGAGCTGAGCTGAAACCACGTTGCGTTGGACATGTTTCCTTCTCGGTCCTCCTTTGTCCTTTTATTTTTAAGTTAGAAATTCTTTGCTTGTGCATCGTCCTGCCAGAGCATTAAGAAGAAAAGCCTTGGCTTTTGCTCAACAAGTCTTGCGTTCGAACCTCTCCTCCGCACACCATTGTGCTTTCTTAGCTGTGTGTGATGCAGTTAAAGCCCACCTCAGCGTACCAATTACAAGCATTTAAGATGAAACCGAGCTCCAGATGATACAGATGAAAGGAGCAGAATTAACAGCATTTTACCTAAACGAGGGCAGAGAGACAATTTGTTCTCGTTAAAGATAAATAAAGTTAAGCTCTACCCAAATTACCACATGTCAAGCGAATCAGAGGAAATGTTGCTTCTCCAATGCTATCCTGCAAAAATTATTGAAGTGACATTTTACAGAGTCTAGCAGAGGTAGTTTTTTTTTTAGAAGCAGGCCTATGTAACTTCCAGATACTTTAGCTCACCCTAAGAGCTATTTGTATTGTGTGTTCGACTGAAATAATTGAAGAGCACAGTTTCAGATGTGTTCTTTCTGCCTGAGAGAATCGGGGCCATCTCTTGGGGTTCCAAGTAAACCCCAGTATGTTAAAGGGACCTTCCAAATCCCCTAGGCTGTCCTCTTGAGAGTCACCCATGCCACTTATTTTTGTTTGTTGTTTCTCCACCTTCCTGTTATCTGTCAATGTGCTTGTTGTAAAACCCATTCCACTGTCATCTTTTCTTGCATATTGCACGAGAAAGGTCTTGACAATGAACTGGCTTCCTCAACATTGGCACAAGTTTAATTCAGAAATTAATTTAGACTTTTATGGGGCAGTTATCAACTAGGAAGTCTGGAACAGAGATGAACACATGTTCAGTTTTTTCGTCCCCCATTCTGTCTGTTCTTCTCTGAGGTCAATATGGCTCAGGGTTATAAAATATAAGCCTCACGAATCATGATCTCGAAACTGTCAGGTGCCTCATTAAATCTTGCTCAGTTCTATACCAATTCTTAAGGGACCATCACTATCTCCCAATTTACGCAAAGATTGAATAAAAACTGATCAAAAATTTATGGGATTGAGAAGTCATTTTAAATTTGATCTGCTATTACTGGAGAGAAAACTGGGCCAAGGAGCTCAGCCTATTAGGCAGTGGGGTGCTTGTGAGCAGAGGAGTGACATGATTACCTCTGGCAGTGACACACAAAATTGATTCCTTGATCATTGCTTACACATTTTATTTTATTATTATTATTATAAAGGCACAAAGGGGATAGTAACAAGCCAAAGCATACAGACTCGTTGGAAACTTCCATAGCTGTGGCAGAAGGTGCTCCCGAGATATTCAGGCAGTCCTCTACATTTCCTAAGCTTCCTTGGAGTTAAGTGACTTGTTCTCCCTTGGCTGACAGTCTCTGAGTGACATATGTCACATCTGGACTAGGGCCAGAAGGAAGTGGTGTGCCTCTTCCATCCTCTGTTCCCCTTAGTGGCAGCATTGGAGGCCATTTGCTGAGAGCGTGAGTCATGACATGGACGCGGACTGTAGCAGCCACTGGAGGGGAGCTGCCCTGGAGCATAGCCCAGTGCGTTTGTTGAGTTATGCCTCTGATATTTCAGCGTGGCCTGGCTTATCCATTGCAATGACAAACAAGTACAAGAAAAGATAATGAAGTATGCAGTAATGGAAAAGAGGTAAACTAAAACAACAAGATGCCATTCCATCCATTATGATAAAAAATAGAAAA
Source organism: Macrotus californicus (assembly GCA_007922815.1). Lineage (NCBI taxonomy): Eukaryota > Metazoa > Chordata > Mammalia > Chiroptera > Phyllostomidae > Macrotus > Macrotus californicus. The sequence continues at coordinate 53,364 of VMDR010004655.1, forward strand.
TTGGAAAGTACCAATTTATTATTGTTATTAAGTTTATTGGGATGACATTGGTTAATGAGATTATATAAGTTTCAAGTGTACAATTCTGTAATGCATCATCTGTACATTGGGTGCTCATCACGCAAAGTTTCGTCGCCTCCTGTGACCCCTTCACCCTCTTCAACTGCCCCCCACCTCCCGTCCCCTCTGGTAACCGCCATCCTGTTGTTTGTGTCTACGAGGTTTTGTTTGACCATTTGTTGCTTTCTGTTTTATTTCCCACCAATGAGTGCAATATGGGTCTTGTCCTTTTCCATCTGGCTTATTTCACTTAGCATGATACTTGTAAGATCCATCCATGTTGTTGCGAATGGCAGTATTTTTTCTTAAGACTGAGTAGTATTCCATTGTACGTCTGTGACATATCTCCTTTATTCAGCCATCCATCGAGGGGCACTTGGGTTGTTTCCATGTCTTGGCTGCCGTGAATAACGCTGCAATGGACGTAGGAGTACATATATCTTTACGAATGAATGTTTTTAGAATTTTGGTGTAGATACTCAGAAGAGAGGTTGCTAGGTTATAAAGTAGCCCTATTCTTAATTTTTCTGAGGAAATTCCATACTGTTTTCCATAGTGGCTGTGCCAATTTCCATTCCCACCAGCAGTGCATGAAGGTTCCTTTCAAAGTACCAAATTCTGATGAAGATGTGGACAAACACAAGACTTCTTGCACTGCTGGCAGAGATATATAAAAAAACGGATACGGCCATTTTGGAGAGAGGTTTGGCAGTTAGTAATGAAATTAACAATGACATGATTTATAGATTAACAATCACCACTTCTGGTTATACACCCTATTAACATCACATAGGTCTATAGAGGAGATACGCTCAAAATTATCGTACATCTTTTCTTTAAGCCCTGCTAACATGGTTTTTGTGTTGATCCTTAGATTTCAGTTGGCTTACATAATATTTGTGGTAGTATAAAACTGGAGGTGACCTATGTGCCTGTTTCTGGTAAAATAAGTAAAATATCACAATCAGTGAAGTGGATACATACAATACAGCTTGGATAGATTAAAAATGCATCGTTTGAATTATAAATTGAGAAAGTTAAGCATTACTTGTGTAAGCTGAAAACACAAACACACATAAACTAACGTATGTTTTACAAAGTTATGCATATAGTCAAGGCTGTGGGTAGAGAGGGGGAGGGAGTGGGGACTGAAGGTTGGAGGGAAAATAAAAAGATAAAACAAGCAAAGAGCTTCGCCTAGGACAATTGAGGAGGATGTTTAATTTAGCTCTATAAACTTGAGGTAGTAAAAAACATTAGAAGGAAAAAATAATTACCTGTCCACTTCAAATGCTACCTTGTAATATATCCACGTTAATATACTGGTGAGTATCTCCTATACCAGTGATTTTTAATCAGTGATCTGAAAGAATTTTTTTTTTTTTTTTGAAAGAATTTTTAAAACATGCAACACCTGACTATTTAGTCGGGGGCACTGATCTCTTTTCCCTTAGATTGTCAAATAAAAAACTGCCAACTGCCAACACAACAATAGCCATCCAGTGGTGTGAATGAATCAAAATTATACCTATTTTTTTTGTCAGATCGACAAAAAATACATTTTTTGGTGTGCCACAGAATTTTAGTAATTAGTTTATGTGTGCCTTTAGATGAAAAATGTTGAAAATCTCTGTCCTATACTATGCTTACAAAAAACACCTTTAAGGTTGCATTAACCTTTGTATAACCTATATTTTTGGGCTGTAAGTCCCACTGTGGGGACATATTTCCTATTATCAATATGACCTTGGTCAGAGATTCATTAAACATCAACTGAGAACTTCCTTAGGTAGCACCTAGACCAAATAATAATCCTTTTTTTTTTAACCTAAGTGTGGCATGAAGGGCTAAGCTTACTTGTTCAAGCTGAAAGAAAAATTCAAGAATCAGGGCCAGCATTGAAAGATGTCCCGTTACCACCAATTTGCTTTTTCCATAGTCATGTTAAAAATAAGAGTGCAGTGAGTATCTGAATAAGATCCAAATAGGCATCATCAGTCTGAATATTAGTTGGACTAATTCATACTACACCAATTATGCTTGCCACTTGGAAAATATATTTCAAGATGATTTTTCAAGTATTCACACAGCACATGCAGAGCAAACTGTGATGGTATTAGAGGCTCACTGTTGATTACCAGTGGGGTGAGATTTGGGCTAGGTGTGATTTGTATAAAGAGGCAGAAAGCTGAATTGGAGTGGAAACACAAGATATTCTCTGGGCATTGTTCATCCTCATGGTATTTGATCCTCATACTCAGATGAAAGGGAGCTCTCAATTCTCATTCAGTTTTGTTATTGTACATTGGTTCAAGGATAAGAAATACAAATACTTCAGAAACTTAAAAAATATCAAATTGCAAGTGCACTCAGAAAAGTTTCTCCCTAAAAGGCATATCTTCTGAGATGTTAATCAGAGTAGACATTCATTTTACTTCTAAATATTTTTATAGTATTCAATTTCTGAAATATCTCCAAGGAAATTGACAAGCTGTAGAGATATGAGATAGATTCTCAGAGGAGAGGATCACCAGCTGAAACTTTTACCCCCCCCTCCCCCGAAATCTTCCACTGTAGGTCAATTCAATGACAATCAGTGCATTTGTAGGATAAACTGTAAATGCATTGTCTTAGCAGATCAATTGAACATACATGTGCTAAGGATTTTACATAGGTCTAATCTCCATGTCCCTTATTTAAAGTCACAAATATAGAATCTTTTGAGTAACCATATATCAATTCATGTCAAAGAATGAACGCAAAATGATCATAGATAGTAAAACACATGACAGCAGAATATTTTGACTTCATAATATTGTTGCCTATATCCTATTTCTAGCATAATCTTTGATGTAGACTTTTACAATGAAATAGTCCCACAGAGGTTAACATTGGTGTATGAGATAATCTCTTTTTGCTAGGAGATCCAGAAATAGAACACAGTCATTTAAAATCTTGTTTAGTGCCCTGACTGGGTGGCTCAGTTGGTTGGAGCATCGTCCTGTACCGCAAAAGGTTGTGGGTTTGATTCCTGGTCAGGGCATGTACAAAAGGCAACCGATTGATGTTTCTCTCTCTCCCCCTTCCTCTCTCTCTAAAATAAAAAAAAAAAACATATCCTTGGGTGAGGGTAAAAAATCTTGTTTAGTAAAATACATCTTTATGTGATAATTTTTTAGAAATTTATTTTTCAATTACAGTTGATGTACAATATTATATTAGTTTCCGGTGTACCACATAGTGACTAAACATTTAAATACTTTACAAAGTGATCACCTTGGTAAGTCAATACCCATCTGATACCATCTAAAATGACAATTTTTAAAGTTAGTGCCAGAGAGTGAAATTGGCATTTTTTTTGTGAGGTATAAAATGGTATAATTATTATGCTAAATAATCCATGTGAATGGAAAGGTAATTTTTGAAAACCAATTTTATGTCTACCAGCTGTATGACCTGGAGCATATATCACTTAATTTTCTCTGAGTCACTATAGTTTACAATACCACAACCTCTAAGGGAAAACATTTTTTTTGTGTAATTATTATGGGGCCAGCATTGTACTGAGAGGTTTATGTATCATTTTTGAAAAAATAATGAAAGGAAACTTCCCTAATTTGGTGAAGGAAATAGACATGCAAGTCCAGGAAGCACAGAAAGTCCCAATTATGATGGATGCAAAGAGGTCCACTCCAAGATACATCATAATTAAATTGCCAAAGGTTAAACATAAAGAGAGAATCTTTTTTTTTTTAAAGATTTTATTTATTTTATTTTTAGATAGAGGGGAAAGGAGAGAGAAACAGGGAGAGAAATAGCAGTGTGTGGTTGCCTCTCAGGTGGCCCCCACTGGGGACTTGGCCCGCAACCTAGGCATGTGCCCTGACTGGGAATTGAACTGGTGACCCTTTGGTTCGCAGCCCATGCTCAATCCACTGAGCTACACCAGCCAGGGCTAAAGAGAGAATCTTAAAAGCAGCAAGAGAGAAGAAATTAGTTACCTACAGGGGAGTTCCCATAACTTCCCATAATCAGGGAAGTCAGCTGATTTCTCAAAAGAAACTTTGCAGGCTAGAAGGGACTGGCAAGAAATATTCAAAGTCATGAAAGCAGGGACCTACAGCCAAGATTGCTCTACCCAGCAAAGCTATCATTTAGAATCTAAGGGCAGATAAAGACCTTCCCAGACAAGAAATAACTAAAGGAGTTCATCATCACCAAACCATTATTATATAAAATGTTAAAGGAACTTATTTAAGAAAAAGATGATCAAAAGTATTAACAGTAAAATGGCAATAAATAAATATCTATTAATATTTGAATTTAAAAAACAAACTAAGGAAACATGAAGAACAAAGACAGAATCATGGATACAGAGAGAATTTTGATGGTTGCCAGATGAGAGGGGGGTGTGGGGGAATGGGTGAAGAGGTGAGGGGATTAAGAAGTACAAATAGGTAGTTACAGAATAGCCATGGGGATGTAAAGTACAGTATAGGAAGTGGAGTAGCTAAAGAACTTATACACATGACCTGTGGACATGAACAATGGTGTGATGATTGCCTGAGGGAGTGGGGGGTACTGGGTGGAAGGGGGAAAAGAG